>VDFB02338969.1:65981-92025 GCA_007258455.2 Sequoia sempervirens | reverse complement strand
GGAAGACTTTCCTTCCTTTTCAATCTAAACTATACTATCAAACTATTCTACTTTCTATTCTATCAATGTCTCTCTAGTCCTTCTCTGCTATTCTAACTAGATACAAATGAGGGGGGATGCCCCTTTATATAGCCGGCCAAGTCCAATGGACGGCTCAAATTACAATCGGATGGATGGCCCAAATTGTGCCACCTCAGCCCTAAACAAGATTCACCCTAAAAACTGCCACAAAGAAGAGTGGGGTAATAAATGAGCAATTAATGGCCACCATCTTCTAGAAGATTCCTGTTTATAGACGCGTTCACACTATTCTTCTTTCTTGACTACAGACTTGATCAAATAGCTTCAACTTCTGGCATGGCAGGCACGTTCTCATTTTGAAATTCCAAGACTGCAACTTCTTTCTCCTGCTCAACGATGATTTTCCTCCTTGATGTTGTTCTTCAACTTCTCAATGCCTGATCCTGAAGGATTTTCCAGTCTTGAACTCGTACATTTCTTCCTTGCCATCTAGCTCTCTGAATTGAGTGCACATTAGGTTATTCCAACACTTAGCCGTTTTCTAACATCTTCCTTCATGATCTATCACCTTGGACTATTTGCTTCATAACTCCAAGTCACCATGCCATGGCCCCAATGTCTAGCTTGCGAAACAAATAAAGAGGACATCAAAACACCTTACAATATAATTCCAGTCTACTTACCAGATCCCCATGCTTTGACACCCAAGACTTGAATGATCTTCGAATCTGATAGGGCTCATCTTTTTTCTCTAGCCAACTTTGCTTTCTTCATGATTTTTCAACATCTGTGAGTTGCGGCATATAACACCTGTACATCATATTTCAATGCCTTAGACAAATTTCATCTTCCTCAAGGGTGCATTTAAGAGATGCATTTTTAAAATCATCTATGAAAGTGCTAGCTTCAACTACATCCTCTTCACTTTTCCAGCCGTCACTCTGACATTTCATCCAACTCTGGCTCGAGCAAAATGTTTTCATCAGGAATTTGATCAAAAATTATCTAGGCATCTAGCTTCAAATTCATCCGCCAAGGCATTTTTATGTCCACAACACATTTTATTCCTTGCCTTAGAATTTTTTTTTAAATTTTCCCTAGGAAATTCACCAACCTAGTGTCCATCAAAAATCTTCACCCTAAAGGCTTCGGCAAAGTGCAGAAGACACTAAAATCAATTCCTTGTTGAAGATCTTCAATACCCATAAGAGAATTCCCTTCAAAACGTGTCGAATTCATGGGTATACAACTAAGGGGTTCATTTAATTTTTTTTTTTTTAATTTTGAACCTTAGAAAAATAATTTTTCATCAATTTTAATCCATTTCTTCATCCCTGTGAGTATTTCCTTGCTTTGATTTGAAATTTCGATCAACCTCGCGAAGCTAGCACGTCTGACTTCTCCTTTGGCAATTTTATTCATATCTCAAGAAATTTCATCACATCAAGTCTAGGCGTAACTTTCCTCTAGAGAGGTGGAATTTTGTGCCTTAGAAAAATTTAAAATCACTAGCATAGGCACATTTTGAATTTTGCCTTAGAAACTTTTCATTCCTTTATCTTCAATCACTTTTCCTATGAAGAAAACTTTTTATTATCAACTCACTTATACAATTTAATGTCTTGGGCGCATTTCACATGTCATGAAGGATATTTTAAATTTCAACGCCTAACATATTTTACTTCACCATCTTGGGTGCACTTCACTTGTTGAGGTGGATTTAGCTTCAACGCCTCCCTTAATCACCCTTTCACTTACCTCACCTTGGGTGCATTTCCCATAGGTAGAAGAATTTTACACTTTCAACGCCTTGATTTAGAATTCTAGTTTACTTTCAATGATTTGGGCGCATTTTAGATATCAAGATGGACTTAAGTCTTGTCCAAGAATCTTTTCATTTGTCCTCACCCTCATTTGGGCGCATTCAAAGGGGAGTCAAGAAAGTCAACACCTTTGCCTTGGCTTTGCATGGGCGCATTCAAAGGAGAGAGAAGGATTTAAGTCTTTTGACTTGGAATTTTCTCCTCAATTTCTTAGCATGAGGGCGCATTTGGCATAGGGAGGAGGATTTAACTTTGCCTTAGAATTTTTTTTTATCAACCTCCATCTTGAAGTGGGCGCATATGGAGGGGGGAGGTGGATATAAGTCTTTATGCCTTACAAAATCCTTCTTGTCTTCTTCCTGTGAGGTGGGGCACATTTAGCATGTGCAAGAGGATGAGCTTAATACTTAGAAAATTTTCTAAAACCTTGATCAAGCATGGCGCATTTGGAGGTGGCAGATAGATTTTTCATGCCTTAGAAACTTTTTAAACATATCCACTTTGAAGAGGGCGCATTTAGCCTATGGAGGTGGATAAAACTTTTACTTAGAAATTTTCTAGCATCCTCATCCTTCTTTGGGTGCATATGGGGGTACCTGCAAGATATTTCGACCTTTTCAATCATCTTGCTTGTGAGGAGGGTGCATTTGAAGGGGGGAGGTGGATGAGACTCACGCCTTAGAATTTTTCTTGACTTCTAGCATGCTTGATGATGAGGGCGCATCTTCAAGGTGGTGAAGGATGAACTTCAACACTTAGCAACTTTTTCCATGTGCTTCTGCCTGTTTATCCATGCCCTGCTATTTATAGTAAGTCCCTCAATTTTCACACTTTTGAATCTCAGATCAATTTGAAATTTTAAGCACAAGACCTTCATGACCTACTTAACCTGTTCACACTGGCGTCCTGAGCTGACCTGCTATTTTTAGTCCATTTCTGAGGGTGGTTTACTATTTATAGTCACTGCCTATTTATGAGGTCTCCACAACTCCGTTTGACTTGAAATTCGAATGACGCGCTCCTCATCGGGTGACTTACTCGTTCACACTAGCGCCTATTGTTGATTTACTATTTTTAGCCAGTTTTTGGAATGCCTTACTATAAATAGTAAGTGCTCCGATTGCCTTCAAATTTTATCGGTGGATAGCTTGAAAGATACTAATCGCTGTGGGATACATCGGTTTTGAAAAATTCTAGCATTTTACCCCTCTTTTTTGGGTCTCGAAGCTCGAAGCCCTAATTTGGCTTGCATGTATATCAAATGACCTCCGTTTGACCCCGTTTCTGTTGCACTTCGCCCTGTTTGTGGTTCTAATGTGCTGGGCAGCTGCCGGAGTGGAACTGCTAAAAATAGTAAGTCTCTAAAAATTGATCATCTTGCTTTGCATGTCACATCACTGCGTTGCTCTTGAAAAACTTACAAGGAATCATCAGACATACAAAGAAAACCCTGACATACAAACCCTAAAAATAGCATCTGAAGGCTGAACTTTGAAAGTCATTATTTCGCTTTGCATGCTATATCATTGCGTAGGTCCCTAAAAACCCAAAAAGAATCTCCAGACATGCATTGAAAACCTCTGCATATAAACCCTGAAATTTGCTCCGGAAGCCGAACTGCTAAAAATAGTAAGTTGTCCGTTTCAGCTCAAATTTTTCCAGTGTGAAGCTTGACATGTTCTGGATGTAGTGTGATTGTCGAAACTTCAAGAATGCCCAAGGAACACTCTGAATTGCACACTTACTAAAAATATTAAGTTACCGGAATCTAATGAAATTTAGCTGGGAGCTTGTTGGAAGCATACTGACATCAATGTTAGTCTCAGATTTCAAGGTTAGATTTCAACTTGATTACTCCATTTGACTTCAAATTGACCAGAGAAATACAAACCCTAATTTTCAGACTTGGCCAAAACTTCACGTTTGAGCTCAAAGGTGGGCACATCCCCGGAAAGATAGTCAGTAGAAAGAGAGAGATAGAGAGAGACAAAACCGAAGCCCAAAGACAAGGACCAGAGCAAAAATTAGGGGTCCCCATTTTGAATGGGGTGATTTGTGAAAAGGTCACAACATGTTGCACAAGAAGAAATTCATGAAGTTGAAGCAACAGAGGAGCAACCCCTTATTGTCTACGACACTCAGCGGAATGCTCCAAATTGGCTTACACGTGCAATAAGGAGAGACCAAGAGGATGACACCGACCCAGCTGTAGAAATGGAAGAGCTCCTGCATAGAACTAGTGGGTCACCTAAAAGGAAGGGAGATAGTAAATATTCCAGGATGGAAATGGAGGAGGCTGGTTCTCGAACTCTCCATGTTGCAGTTCCAAGAGAGGAATATGATCTAGGTGATGTGATGCCTGAAAACTACACAGTCACTACTATTGAATTAGGTTGTCCGTCAAGAGAACAGGTTGTCGATGAAGCTGAAAATTCCTTCCAGGCGCTGAAAGACAGACTAGTACGAAAAGAAGGAAAATACAAGAAATTGAAGGAGCATAAGGCATTAGTTGGGTATGTGCGGCATTTAGCACAGCCATGTGCTCAGGATAACCCAACGGTGGAGCTTCCACCTGAGCTTCCACAGGAGTCGATTAGCAGACTTGAAGAGATGAAAAAAGCTATTGAGGGAGATAAGTGGATTGGCGGTGTCTGTGCTGAGGCTGAAAAATTCATGATTGATCTTGTCTCCTCCTTTTAGCACACTTCCAGTATCCTCTCACGCTTGGAGAACATCGAGCAGGCTTGGAATGACACACATATATTTCAAGATAAAACCAATCAACGCCTGACTGCTTTGATGCATGTACCCATGCAGACTTTGGTTGATGAAGGGGTGATCTAGACTGGGGATAGATATGATTTTTCAGGGTGGTATTCTGCTACATTCACTGGCAAAGGCTTCTTCAACATGGCAAAGGCGGAGTCTACCAAAATCAGAAAAGCAATGGGAAATATTCATGAGGGTATCCTCAATACACTGGAGGCGTTATTCACCAGAAGACTAACTCCCGAGGAGGTGGAGATAGATGGATTGAAGGGGAGGTTGCAGCCTTTCTTCTCCAAAATGAGGGTGTTTGCTCAACTGGACTTTGAGGATGTCTCTACATTCTCAGCCATCATTTAGAGCACACAGGAGTCCACAGAGAGCTAGAGAAAGTCTTGTGACCGGCAGGAGCAGATGATCGCTATTCTTGAATATCAACTCAACCTTACTCTGACAATTTCAGAATAGGAAGTTGATGCGGTGTTGGCCCGGTTCATAGCTTACGCGGTCAGAGAGAAGGGCAATGGAAACAGAGTCATGGACGAGAATCTTCTGAAAGGATAGTGGGCATTAATTGCCCATATTGGTCAGGGAGGAATCTGCTATTTTTGTACTTATTAATTACGCCACTCCACCTTCTGGTGGTTTTTAGGGTGAATCTTGTCTAGGGCTGAAGTGGCTTGATCTGAGCCGTCCATTGTAATTTGATCTCGTCCATCAATTGGATTGGCCAGCTATATAAAGGGGAGTCCCCTCATTTGTACACTAGTTAGTTAGACATTGAATCAGATTAGAGAGTAGACATTTTGCTAGAGCATATAGAGAGAGTTAGAGTTAGAATAGTTTCATTACATTGTTTGAAGGAGGAGGAAAATTCTTCCTTTGAGAATTTTGTAAGAAATTGTTACGAAGACTATTATAATGAAAGAGTTTCATTGATTGGTGAATTTTTCTTTCGTTATGAGCAGTTAGTGAGGTTTTGAAATATTCCAAGCCAATTTTTTCAATTTATGTCAATGAACACACCAATGCAGAAAGCACCCGTTAGGGTTAGTCCAATCCAAACCAACAGTTGCAATTAACTCTTTGCCAAGAATGTGCACTCAATCTCAAGAAGAGCGAGGCTGTCATATGGCAAGAGGGTCATTAGTACAATGAACAAAAGCTACAAAACTGAAAGTGACTCAATGCCAAGGATGTGCTTCCCAGCCCATAGTGGGAATGGGGCTACCATATGGCGGAGATACTAAGAACTACAAATGCAATTCAAATTTAAGATAGGCGGCAAGCCAGCCTCTTCCACTTATTCATTGGGTATTACAAAACTTGAAGAGATAGATTTAGAAATGCTGACAGTACTACTGTTCAACTTACAGAATAATTGAGAGTGCCTGCAATGAACAAGAATAGAAGCTCTCCACTGCTGCAATAAAGAATATGATCTCCACAAAGCTTAGTAAGACTTCTAATCACCAACCCTTCACCAAAGATGCAATCTCCTAAATCTGATAAGACAGAACAGCAACTTGAAATGCATAACCAGCAACTCTAGATTACCCTAAAATGCTCACTACTCACCCAAAACTCACTCAAATCACATGAGATTAAATGCAAAATGACCCTAAGAAGATGGCGCCCAATATTGAACCCCAAAACTGACTCAAACTGCTGTATATTATTTGGCACAAAATTCAAGACAAGTACAAAAAGGTACGACCCTCTACGAAGGGTGATTTCCTTCTAGAAAAATCAGCTTTTAATTAAAAAATCTGAAACTTGTCAAACATAGTCGCCCCTAGCTTAGAAACTCAATGGATCATTACCCAGAACAAGAACATTTTTATTTTTTGATATATGAGCACAAACACCCTTCAACTACACTGAATCAACAACTCCAGAAATGGATATAAAATGCAAGAAACTGAACTACAAGCAGACAAAGCTACAAAGCAAACCTCACCACAGAATTCTCTCACCAACAAACTATCCTCTCCACTAGTTGCTATCTCTCAAGCAAGAAGTAGAGCCAAGCTAGGAGGCATTCATTCCTCGAAGCAGTCTAGCACCATTTCGACAGCATAACATTACAAAAGTCAATAGATGTCTAACTAAAGAGCAAAGGTCTCATTTTGTAAGTTTGAGAGGAATCTTCTCGAAGCATCAAGAAGGCACCCTAATTTCAAATTTGAATTTGTTCATTTTCCCTGCTTGGGTGGCATCCCTTTTCTCAAAGCTTTATTTTGACTTTATTTTAATTCATCTCTGTCAACAAGGTTGGCGTCCCTTTCCAAGCAAGATTTTAGACCTTAGAAAATATTAAATCTCCTCAATGAGGCGTCCCCCCATGAAGACCACCTTTTTAGAACAACTTGAAGTTATGAAGCTAGGCCAAGGGGTCAACATTAAAATATAACATTATTTAAATTAATTGAACTTATCTCTCCAAAATGCATCCCAAGGCCAAAACTGATCAAACCAACTAAACTGGCTGAAGAAGAGAGCCAACTGCACTGAAAATCATAGGACCACTCCCAGAAATAGAATTTACTAAAAATAGTAAATTCTAGAAGATGCTTGGATTGCACTGTAAGTCATATCACTGCGAAGCTCTCTGAAAACCCAGAAAGGATCCACAAGTCAATCTCCACATTTCAAGCAACAACAACCTCAAAAACGGGAAACCCTAATTTTACCCTCTGAGTAGCCTAAGGGTCTCCAGAATAGGCCAACAGTCAACATAATTCATCACGCTTGAGAAGGAGACATTACAGTCCGCCCTCCCCAAGATTGCTTATCCTCAAGTAATTGCAAGTCTGGATGTTGCAAAATCTCCTCATTCTCCCAAGTTGCATCCTCCAAGGGCAAGTTCTTCCACTTCACCAAGTATTCTCTGATTGTTCTTCTCAAAGAACTCTCTCTGAAATCAATAACCTCCTCTGGAATCAAAATCAACTCCCCTTCTTCGTCCAAAGGTGGTAACTGTGAAGAAGCAACAACATTATGTGCAAGTGCCTTCTTGAGGCGAGATACGTGGAAGACATTGTGTACTCTGCTATTCAATGGTAGCTCCAATTCATAGGCTACTGCTCCAACCTCTCTAATAACTTTGAATGGCCCATAGAAGTGAGGTTTGAGCTTCTCCGCTCCACTCTTCTTGAGAGTAGACTTTCTGTAAGGCTATAATCGAAGATAAACTATATCTCCAACCTCAAAAGAGCGCTCAACACGCCGTTGATCAGCGTACATCTTCTGCTGATTCTGTGCAATCTGAAGGTTGTTCTTCGAGGACTTCAAGATATCTTGACTATGCTGCAACAAATCCTTGGCTTGAGGGGCTTTGCTATCACCAAACACCAAATCAACAAAGCTAGGAGCCTCATAATCATAAAGAGCCATGAAAGGAGACATCCTTATTCACATGTGAAAGGAGGAATTGTAACAATACTCGCCTATGTGAAGCCATTTCACCCATGCTCTTTGCTGCTCCGAGACATAATTTCTAAGGTATCCTTCCAACCACTTGTTCACAACCTCTGTTTGTCCATCAGTTTGAGGGTGATAACTAGTGCTTGGAGTGAGCACCGTACCACTCATTCTAAAGACTTCTTGCCAAAAGGTGCTTAGGAACTTGCTTTCCCTATCACTCACAATGTTTTTCAGCAACCCATGCAATCTAAACACCTCATGGAAGAACAAATCTGCAACTTGAGCTGCTGAAAATGAGCTAGTGATGGCAAAGAAGTGAGCAAACTTTGTTAATCTGTCCACCACAACATATATACAATCTTTGCCTTGGACCTTTGGCAACCCAGTGATGAAGTCCATTGATATGCTTTCCCATTTTTGGTTGGGAATGGGAAGAGGTTGCAGCAGACCAGCAGGTAGAAAATGCTCATTTTTGTTCATCTGACAAGTGGGACACTCCTGGATGTAGCGTTGGACTTCCCCTTTCAGCCCCTTCCAAGAAAACCTCTCCCAAATTTGCCTAAATGTCTTGAAAAAACCCTAATGACCAGCAAGTGGAATATCATGGAATGTCATCAAAATCTTCTTTTTGAGCTTAGAATTAGCCATCGAAAAGATCCTTCCTTTGTAGTGTATCAAACCATCAACCACTTTGTACCTTTCATCATGAAAAGCACCTTCAATGACGCTGGTTGCAAACTGATTTTTGGCATAATCAGCAAGCAACGCCTCCTTCCAATCAGCCGTAAGCTCACAGAATGAGCTCAAATGAGTTCTCCTAGATAGAGCATCCACCATAATGTTGTTTTTCCCTTTCACATATTCAATGTCAAAATCGTAAGCTTGAAGCTTACTCACCCACTTTTGTTGTCTTTCTTTCAAATCTTTCTGATGCATGAAGTGCTTGAGACTATTGTGATCAGTCTTGACCACAAACTTGCTCCCCACCAAAGACTGTCTGAACTTAGCTAATGCATGCATGATTGCAAGCATTTCCTTGTCATAGATGGAGTAGGTCCTTTCAACACCTCTCAACTTTCTACTTTCAAACACAATGGGATGCTTGTCTTGCATCAAAACAGCCCCCCACACCTTCTCCAGATGCATCACACTGTAGCTCGAAAGGCTTGGAAAAATCTAGTATGGCCAAAACCGGACAAGAGCTCATGATCTTCTTGAACTTATCAAAAGTATTTTGAGCTTTTTCTGACCAACAGAAAGCCCCCTTTGTCGTGAGGTCAGTAAGAGGAGCAACATTTTGAGAGTAGACTTTCACAAATCTTCTGTAAAAACCACAAAGACCTAAGAACCCTTTCAAATGAGTCAAGTTCTCTGGAGGTGGCCAATCAATTATCGCCTTCATCTTTTCAGGGTCAACCTTCACACCATCAACACTGATTATGTGACCAAGGTAGAGCACTCCTTCATTCCAAATTCACATTTGGATTCTTTGGAAAACAAGCTTTCTGATTCCAAGATGCTAAGCACTTCCTCCGAGTGCTTGAGATGTTCTTCCCATGTCTTACTGTAGATAAGGATATCATAAAAAAAGATCAATGTGAACTTAATTGCTTCTGAAAAACTCTGTTCATACAAGACTGGAAGGTAGCAGGAGCATTAGTCACCCAAATGGCATGACTAAAAGCTCAAAGTGACCATAGTGGCATCTAAAAGCAGTCTTTTCAACATCCGACCCTCTCATCTGAATTTGGTAGTAGCCCGACCTCAAATCAATCTTTGAAAAGAACTTAGCTCTATGTAGCTCATCTATCCTTCAAAGCACGATAATCCACACACATGCGGATGGTACCATCCTTCTTCTTCACCAGAACTACAACTAAGGCGAAAGGACTCTTGCTTGGGCGAATGAAGCCCATCTCTAAAAGTTCTCTGATGTTCTTCTCAATCTCGTCCTTCTGCTTCTTAGGGTACCGATAAGATGTTGTAATGACTTGCTTGGCCCCTTCCTTGAGTTCTATGACATGCTCAGATCCCCATTCAGGAGGTGGCCTAGGAGGTAAATCAGCAAACACCATGCTCTTCTTCGTGAGTATAGTCTGAATATTAGGAGGGTAGTCTCTCTTGGTTTCAACTGGATTAGCTGGAAGAATCATACATTCCGCAGCCCACTCAACTTGATCATGCCTAATCAACCGCTCCATTCTTTTGAATGACACAATGCGAGGACCACCATTGTACATTCCCCTTAACACTACCTTCTTTCCAACAGATTGAAACTTGACCTCCATGGTTTGCAGATTTAGAGAGATCTCTCCTAGTGAACGTAGCCATTGAATGCCTAGAATGACATCTGTATCTCTGATGTTGACTACATAGAAGTCATCTTTGACTTCATAGTTGCCCAATTGCATAGACATGTTTGAAATCTTCTTGGTGCAAGAGATGTGAAACCCATCAGCAACCATAACCTTGAAGCCTTCAAATTATTCCGTTTGGAGCCATTTCTTTGTCACCATACCTTCATCAACGAAATTATGCGTTGCTCCAGTGTCAATCAAAGCAACTATTTGCTGCCCCTTAATCATCCCTTGAACTTTGAAGGATTCATTTTTGTGAAAACTCGAAAGTTGGGCAAAAGCACCCCCACCTCCCTTTTCATCTTCGGACTCTTCTGGTGCTCTTAACACTTCACTATCATCAAAATCAGATTGCTGGTCTGAAAAATCAGAATTACTTTCTTCAGCTGAATAGTATTCAATTTAATGAATTTTGATTCCTTTTGGGAAAATATGATCTTGGGACCATTTTTCTCTACACTTGAAACATAACCCCTTTCTTCTGAGTTCATTCAGGGTCTCGGGATCCAACCTTGTGACATGAGTTTTATGCTATTTAGTCTCCTTATGGTGAGGTCTTTTATCTCCACCCTTTTTGTGGAATGGGGGCTTGGATTGAAATTTTTCTTTAGGAGCAGCCCACTCCATATTTCTTGCTTTCTTCATTGCCTCTTGTAAAGAGGGTGGATCAAAAGCTTTAATCCAACCTTTGAGTGGTTCCATAAGCTCTTCACTAAATAGGATCACCAACTGCCTCTCAATGATTCCCGTGACCATTACTGAAAGTCTCTGAAACTCAGCTATGTAGGCATCAACTGTGCCATATTGTCTAAGTTGTGCCAACTCTCTGAAATGTACTTCTGGATCCTTTTTCTCAAATCTCTCTATGAGTCTATTAGTGAACTCATCATAGGTAGTGATAGACCGATGACCCAAGGTGACTAGGCCATGGTACCACCATTCGTGTGCTACCCCATCTAAGTGAAGCGTAGAAAACTTGATTGCCTCCTCTTCTGCCATAGGTCTGAAGGCTAGATAGTTGTCTAACTTCTGTATCCAAGCTCGAGCTGAACTACTATCACTCCCATCAAAATGTGGAAGCGTAACCTTGTTGATGGCTTGGTGTAAGTCCCTCTGTACTGCTGTTCCCCTATGATCACGGTGTCTTCCTTGCCCTTTATTCTTCCTCTTATGGTCCACAAAGTCGTTGTAGGACATGTCTTGCTTGATTTCATTAGGAAGAGACTCATACTCAACATGGTCAAGTCTCAATTGTTCCACAAATGATGCATTTTCTTTTGGATCAGGTTGAGGATTCACTGGTGCCAAGAAAGTGGGTTTAAATGGCCTAGAAGAAATATATGTGCTATTTGAAGTAGGCTGGGCCGCATGTCCATTATGCTGGTTGGAGGCACTGTGTTCTCCTGTATGCCCTGGATTGTTCTGTGGGATTGGGTTCTGACCCATTTTCCCCATTATGAAAGATATCATATCCATCATGGCGTCAATCTTCCTCTCGAGCCTCTTTCCCGGACTTGGCGTTCTTTTTCTTCCCTTTCCACTTTCTTCTCTGTTGCTGGTAAACCTCTCATTACCACCCCCTGACCTCTCACCTTCCACCATTTCTATTTCCTGAGAAGACTCCCAATGTGCTCTCAATACCTCTAATGTTGTCTAACCCTCTGGAACCCGATACCACTGCTTTACACCTTTCTTTTCTTCTCTCGCTAAGTATCTTTTTTCTCTGTCACTCATACAAGGCCTTTTTCCTCACAGGATGGCAGGATCTTGGCTCTGATACCACTGAAATATTCCGAGCCAATATTTTCAATTTATGTCAATGAACACACCAATGCAGAAAGCACCCGTTAGGGTTAGTCCAATCCAAATCAGCAGTTGCAAGTAACTCTTTGCCAAGAATGCACACTCAATCTCAAGAAGAGAGAGGCTGCCATATGGCAAGAGGGTCGTTAGTACAATGAACAGAAGCTACAAAACTGAAAGTGACTCAACACCAACGATGTGCTTTCCAGCCCAGAGTGGGAATGGGGCTACCATATGGCGGAGATACTAAGAACTACAAATGCAATTCAAATGTAAGATAGGCGGAAACCCAACCTCTTCCACTTATTCAGTGGGTATTACAAAGCTTGAAGAGATAGATTAAGAAATGCTGACAGTACTACTGTTCAGCTTACAGAATAATTGAGAGTGCTTGCAATGAACAAGAATAGAAGCTCTCCACTGCTGCAATAAAGAATATGATCTCCACAAAGCTTAGTAAGACTTCTAATCACCAACCTGTTATCACGGAATCTAGCAGCGCTCGTTCCACGGATAACCCCCCTACGAAACTTGTTCGTTTCCTAGGATTCGTGAAGTTCAAGTACACATAACGAAGTGATTTTCAAGCCACCTCGAAATGCGTTCCAAAGTCTCGAATAGTCAATTCGAGCATCCCCCTATGTTCACCTCGCGAAGACCTTCGAAACGAGCTCCTTCGCAAAGTCTCATTGTTCGTACTTAGCGAATTGCGAAAAACGCAATTGCACTGAAAAAGTGCGCTCCTGCTCTGAAGCCAAAATTTGGCTTAGTATGAAAAGTGTAGGGGCGCTATTTTTTAGCGCCCCTACATGAAAGTGAAATTTTCCAAAAATGTAATAGCGTTGAATTTTAGCGCTATTACACTTTTTCCTGACACTTAAACTTTTTCTGGCCCTGGCGCGTTTCTTCATGTTTTTCGCATTTTTCGTCAATCATGCCACTTTTCGTACCTAAATTTATTGCTCGACTTGAGTTAGGTTTTTGAGTTACAATTCACTTAAAAGTCTTTTATTTCGCCATTTTTATTGCTTATGATCTTTTATCTTCTTTCCTTCTTGCTGGGCGAGTTCTCTTCAAGCTGCAATCACGTTTTTGAGAGTTTCGAGTCTCTTCTCCAGCAATCTTCGCGTTTTCTCTTGGTAAGTCTTTTTCTTTACTTTCTCCTTTTCCTTTCGTTACTTTGTATATGTCTTCGATTTACATATGCGTTTTTCATCCCCATGCGTTTTCTTCCTCTCCATTCGCATTTTTTGGTCTTGTCTGTTCTTCCCTTGCTTTCTTTTTATGGCGTTTTTGCGCGGCCTTTTCCTCTTGCTTTCGCGTTTTCTCCTCCTACCCTCACGCAATAGAACTCTTGCGTTTTGTTTTCCAACACATTTTTCTTGCATTCAACCCCAACATTTTTGTGTGAGTGTCTTTTCTTGTCGCCCTTTCAAACACGTCTTGGCTCAAACCTTCAAGAAATCTCTTGTTTTGAAAGAGGGTTTCTTTGGCTCTTATACACTTTTGCAATGGTGATGAAACGAATTTCGTTTCGCGCATCTCCCTGCAGACAAATAATTTGCAAACCCCAAGCGCCGTTTTCATGCACCGTTACATCTGTTTTACAAAATCATGTCTCAGATGCAAAAGCGCTAAAATTTAGCGCCTTGACATGTTGAACATGTTGAAATAAATTCTAACTCTGAGAGATGCAAGGGCGCTAATTTTTAGCGCCCCTGCATCAAAAAAACTGAAATTTCCAAAATGTAACGGCGCTGAATTTTAGCACCCTTACACTTTTTACAATCTTTTTCCAGATGAAATGCAGATCATGACAATGAAGACCTACAGGTATAGGTTTGATTTTGATTACCGAGATGTCAGAAAAAGATTACAAAAGGGTCATCATCACAAGTACCGTTTTGAAGACATCTGGGCTGATTGCAGAGATGAAGAAGCCATTCGTAAAATGGACTATTGCAGGTTGACTGTTCAGCAGATCAGAGATCTTGATATTGCTGACCTACCAAAGGAATTTGCAGATCTTGGTGATATCATGAATGCTGTCTATGATGAGCAAGGAATTGCTAAAAGGCCGTTGCCTGCAATTCAATAGTCTAGGAAAGAAATTACTAGCATGAGAGAGAGATTGAAGCCAATCCTAGCCAACACTGTAGAATGGTTACATAAGCATGATTATGAAATGAAAAGTTTCAGAACAGACTCAGAAGGAGAAGAATCTGAAGCAGAAGCTCGCCAACAGCAAGAACTCTGCGTCAAATATAAATCAGCGGTTGTTCCCATTTCTTCACGAAGAGGTCCCAGGATCAAGTTTATCGTTGGCAAGAAAGATACCTAATCCGTCCTAGAGATAGAAATCATAGAATCCAATCCATCTCGCTCTAAAGGTAAAAAGTCTATTCTAGAGGAGGTAGATTCCGATGAAGAAGGAACTTCAAGTGATCAATCTGCTGAAGATGAAGATTCAGTAGAAGCAGACTCTGATGCAGAAGAGGTTTCTGAAAGCGGGCAAGAGTCTAAAGAAGATTCTGAAGAAGGATCTGAAGGTGATTCTGAAGGTGAACCAAGATCAGAGGGACAAGAGGGTGATCAACAGGAACCCCGGCATGATCAAGAAAGAACTACTTCTCCTGAGAATGAAGTTGAGGAAATTCCTAGAACGTCATTGCTTGCGATTTCCAATGTTCCTCATACCCCTCCAAATTCAAGAACTCCTCCACCTCCTGTTCCTTCATCACCTATTCCTACCACATGCATTCCTGCAGTTGAGATATCCACCATTCCTGCAGCATCAACACTGCTTGATACTCCCTCAGTGACAAGCATTCATACGGTTGATATACTGTCAAGCCCTCCATCGTCCATTCCTAGGCTGTCTTCACCAACATATGATATCACTTTTGAAAATGAATTCAATCGTTTCATGAATGAGTCAATGCATGATCAGCTCAATGTGCAAACTACAATAGCAATGATGACAGACACTTCTCCTATTGTCACAATACCCATGGTAACTTCAGACGTGACAATAACTTCAGAAGTAGCAATGGCAACTGAATTGACAATAAATCCAGAAGTGCACACCTCCTTCCTTCCTCCTTGGCTAATATCTCAAGTGTCGAAGCGAAAGAAGCAAATGATCTCTCTGGAGGAGCTTGACCTCGAAGAGATAGTCCTTCCAAAGGCTAAAGGGAAGAAAAAGGCAAAGGTATACTCAAGGCTGAACGTTGATAAGTCTGGCCACAAGTATGCAGAAATTGGCATACCACCACATGAAGAAGGTGATGTCAATATGGAAGACTACAGGGTGACAAAGGTCTAGCTTGGCAAGGTTACCAATGAAAGTGCAAAGGCCGATGCGCAAGTGACATTGGATATCTTGGCTGGAAGACTGGATAAAGTAGAGCAAGCTCGCAATATGTACAAACAAAGGGCAGAGCATTATGCCACTGTTGTAAAGAGACTTGCAGGTTCTCCAAGCAATGCACAACCGCTGACAGTGGTAAGTATTGAAGACCCAACTGTCAAGAAAGCTGAGAAGTTCGCCTCCAAAGGCAGAGTGTTGTATGATTTTGTTGAGACGATCATTGAACACGGATCTCAGATTATAATTGCTGCAGACGAGAAAACTACCTTGTTAGCCAAGCTCACCACAGAGCTTGATAAAGAAAAAAGTGTACTTTCCCAGGAGTGCAGAGACATGGAGAAACGCCTGTTGTCATGGTCGGAGATGAAACAGGTAAAGCTCAGTAAATTGGTGGAAGTTGGGGTAATTCCTGACAAAGAAAAGTTTGTTGAGGTAAGAGAATCCTTGAAACATCGAATTCAAGTAATTCAATCTCTTACGGAAGATCTCCACCAAGTACAGGAAGATGTCGAAGGACATCGTGTTATTCTTGAGAAAGGTATCAAAGAGTTGCCTGGTCAACTTCTTGAGGAAAATCGTATCTTCCTGCCGGCCATAGAAATATCTCAGATCTACAAAGAAGCCATCATGAAATTGATTGACAGTTCAGACTTTTGAAGCCTCACTGAATGTCATTTGTGATACAAGGCTCACATTGGATAACCTGAAAACGCATCTTGACAGGTGCAAGAAAGTTCACTCATCTGCCATGAGATCGATCACGAGAATTCACACCATTGTGGATTGCACCATTGGTCGGATGAGTTAAGTTCGTGCAGGAGACCAGGAAGAAATATGAAAACTTTCGTGCCCAAAGCAAGGAACCACGAAGATTCTGTTCTCCAGTGTTAGACATTTCCGGTGCATCCCTTTATGCATCTTGTAAATATTTCCTGACATTTTAAATGTCTTTTTGTAAATTGTAATTACACCAAGTTCGAAGATGTAATCTTTTGAAAACAAATTACACTTTGACTTTGGTCAAAGTTAGGTGAGATCTCCTAAAATCGCTCACCTAACTTTCCTTAATTTCCTCAATTAGTTTCCTAATTTTGCTCATCCCTCTTTCTATATAATGTGAGGGATTTCTATTGTAAATGGATCCTTTAGTATTTTTGCAACGAAGTGCTGCCCTTTTTGAAGCAAATTTGTGAAACTTTGCGTTTATACTTTGTGAATGAAATTCAATCAATAAAGAAGAAGATTGCAAGCCAAACTTTGCGTTGGATTCGATAATCTTACAAATTGATCTTATTTGGTGGTGATTAATTGATGGAATCTGAAGGACTCTAAGTGATTTATGTAAACTTTGTGTTACATCTATTATTTAGATTTGCATTTGTGTTTTTGTTTATCTTTCAATTGAATAATCTACAAGACTTTGTGCTTGTAATTATTCATGCTCTTTGATACTTTGGTTGGATGATCTACAAGACTTTGCACTTGTAATTGTTCATGTTGTTCGAGGAATTGCTGCATCTAAGAAGACTTTGTGCTTCTAGCGTGACAAACGGTACACTCTTCACAGGTCCACCATTGAAAAAGCTACAGAACGACTTTGTGCCTTCGTGAGCTTTCCCTTTTACTTTATTTGTTTATTGTTAATTACTTCTGGTATCTCTACGCTTTGCTTTGACAAGATAGAGGTATTGGTATTACTGCTAGTTGATCATTTAAAATTGTTAAGAATTCTGAACTTCCAACGGTGAAGCATTGTAAACATCTTCTCTGAAAAAAGAGAGAAGGATGAATGTAACACACCCCCCCACTTCGTAAGTTTTGTGTTCATTTTGTAATTACTTGTTTGTTTTACCATCCCTTCTGTTAGCAGTAAGAAGGGCGCCTCCCCTTACCGAGAGGAGAGATTTACATCTCACATAGCTGTGGCTGAAGTCCAAGTTGTGTAATCTATCGAAAAGCTGATTACATAATTTTCACCCAACACAACCCTTCACCAAAGATGCAATCTCCTAAATCTGATATGACAGAACAACAACTTGAAATGCATAACCAACAACTCCAAATTACCCTAAAATGCTCACTACTCACCCAAAACTCACTCAAATCACATGAGATTAAATGTAAAGTGACCCTAAGAAGATGGCGCCCAATATTGAACCCCAAAACTGATTCAAACTGCTGTATATTATTTGGCACGAAATTCAAGACAAGTACAAAAAGGTACGACCCTCTACGAAGGGCCATTTCCTTCTAGAAAAATCAGCTCTTAATTAAAAAAACTGAAACTTGTCAAACATAGTCGCCCCTAGCTTAGAAACTCAATGGATCATTACCCAGAACAAGAACATTTTTATTTTCTGATATATGAGCACAAACACCCTTCAGCTACACTAAATCAGCAACTCCAGAAATGGATATAAAATGCAAGAAACTGAACTAGAAGCAAACAAAGCTACAAAGCAAACCTCACTACAAAATTCTCTCACCAACAAACTATCCTCTCCACTAGTTGCTATCTCTCAAGTAAGAAGTAGAGCCAAGCTAGGAGGCATTCATTCCTCAAAGCAGTCCAACACTATTTCGGTAGCATAACATTACAGAAGTCAATAGATGCCTAACTGAAGAGCAAAGGCCTCATTTTATAAGCGTGAGAGGAATCTTCTAGAAGCATCAAGAAGGCGCCCTAATTTCAAATTTGAATTTGTTCATTTTCCCTCCTTGGGTGGCATCCCTTTTCTCAAAGCTTTATTTTGACTTTATTTTAATTCAATTCTCTCAACAAGGTTGGCGTCCCTTTCCAAGCAAGATTTTAGACTTTAGAAAATATTAAATCTCCTCAATGAGGCGTCCCCCCATGAAGACCACCTTTTTAGAACAACTTGAAGTTATGAAGCTAGGCCAAGGGGTCAACATTAAAATATAACATTATTTAAATTAATTGAACTTATCTCTCCAAAATGCATCCCAAGGCCAAAACTGATCAAACCAACTGAACTGGCTGAAGAAGAGAGCCAACTGCACTGAAAATCACAGGACCACTCCTAGAAATAGAATTTACTAAAAATAGTAAATTCCAGAAGATGCTCGGATTGCACTGCAAGACATATCACTGCGAGGCTCTTTGAAAACCCAGAAAGGATCCGCAAGTCAATCTCCACATTTCGAGCAACAACAACCTCAAAAACGGGAAACCCTAATTTTACACTCTGAGTAGCCTACGGGTCTCTGGAATAGGCCAACGGTCAACAAAATTCATCATGCTTGAGAAGGGGACATTACAGGTTTCTCCATCCTTCAACTTCTAGTAGGATATAAGTTAGAGTAATTTTCATGAAAATAGTTAATTATGGGTGGTTGTATTTGATTTAAGTGAGCTTCATTAATCCATACCACTAACAAGCTTACTGATGGTAAGTTTGTCTTGCGTGGTCAATTGGAATACCTTTTAGACTTAACTTCGGTCAAGATTCATGTGTATGCATGCATCGTTTTGGTGGTATTTGCATTGACTAGTCGTGATTTGAACATCTTTTCGCTCGCCTGAAGATTGCACCAACCTTGTCGAAGTTGTCCAACGGGAGGCAAGGCAACGTTTGGTTGAAGTTCATTGAAGTCAAGCTCAATACCTCTTGCATTTAGACTAGGACATAATTTTCTAAATCTCTGCAGCCATTCAATTCTGCATAATTTTGGTTAGTTTTAGGAAAGGGCATACATCAATGCTAAATCATTCGCTCGAAAATCCCTTCAAATCTTTACTTGTTGTCAACTGCAAACCTTTTGAACAATTGTGTAAGTCCCCTCGTGAAAACAACATATGACAATGAACCTACTAAGGGTATTCCAAAGCATTTCGGAACCTTGGAGTTGAATGTGCGATCTTTTTTGCAATCTTAGCGCACGGAATACTTTGATCAAGAGAGAATGGAGTAGCCTTCGGATTACTTTGTTCTGCTGATTGGTGCAGTCACAAAAATCACATCAACAGACACATCATGGGACAAGTAGTGTAGTCCAATGAGATGCACTCTTCATTTTCTCTTTGGACGTTTATTTTTATACATGGATACTTGACATGGCTTGTTTTGTTAAGACCCATTTCACATTTCTCCTTAGTTGTAATTTTGGAGGATGTTGGGTGTTGGTGTACTATTGCACCTATTAATAAGTTTACTTAGGATATTAAGAATAATTAATTTTTCTCAACAAGGTAGCAAATAATGACCTGTGTATGCCTTGACTTGAGGTTCACAAGTGTCACCACTGGCTCATCAACTCTTGATTGATGGTAGTTAGGTACCACCTTTGTTCAACCAAAGCCACCTTTGTCACAGTCATATTATAGAGTTAATTGATTCACTAATTGACAATTCAACTCTTGAGTTCTTACTTAGATTGTGTTAACTCACTTCCTAATTGGAAATGATTGAAAACCACATGACCTCAAATATAATCTCCTTGAGTGTGCATACCAAAGGCCTATATATACTATATGCAAACCTTTCCATCGCATCTTTTTATCCTCAATATTTGGATTCTACATTATATGTGTTCTTGCTTGTAGCTTGTGTAACCTTCTTTATTCATGTAGTTTCAAGCTTGTGTGATTAGATTCCCATCAAATCTTACATAGACTAGTTTGATAGCATTGGCATGACTATCTCTATGGAATGGATGGCAATTCGTATGTACCTTGGCTGTTTTGAAGATGTTCTAGGTGGATCCATGTGTTGGTAATACTGTACCTCTGCAAACCATTAGGGCAATGACAGAGCGTGCATTTTTATTTTCAAAAACATCTCAACGAACTTCCTAGAACTGTTGTTGGAGAGAAGAATGTAAGAACACTTCATGCCCTTGTTTTTTTGTGACTTTTGTTATTTATAATTTTTTGTGTTTTTTGTGAGGGTTTTCTGGTTTTTTTGTATTTTTGCATATAATAAGACTAATGCTGGGAATAAAAATAAAGAAATACAAGAAACTAAATAGATTGCAGCACTCCTAATGTTTGATTTTATTGATTATTTGTAGGGAAGAATAAATTACATGCATGCCCGAAATGTATGATATTTATCTACTGCTGCCATGAAATTGCAGACCAAAAAGCAGCCTCTTTGTTAATTCGATTCTCCACCAATATGCTGCCTTTTTCTTCAAAATTTGTATGGCTGGGATCCTTAAGCCTAGGCGCCCCTTGTGTGAATTTATTTGATATTTTTGAAGCCTCTTAGATCAAAATCCTTCTGGAAGGAGCCACCCTCTACTGCAAATGGAGGCTGAAATATGCAAGGCTGTACTTCTTCCAAGATCAGATATAAGTAGACAAAAGATGAGTCTGCAATGCTTCTTCTCAATCCTGCAATCTCTGAATGATAATGCAATCAAACCCTTCAGATTGGTTTCACTAGTTTGCACAAATAGAACACCTATATGATGCCCTCCTATATGCCACATTCAGTAGATATTTCACTACTTCAAAAGGCTGCAATACTGAAGAATGATTGTTCTCCAATAGCACAAAGTTTGAAAACCCTTGGCTTCCACTTCTCAAACAAATTTCTCCTGAAACAATGCTCAATCGAATGAATGCCAAAAGAATCCAAAGTAAAAATATATAGCCCTCTTGAGAAAGTCGAATTTCCTCGAAAAGCACATTTAATAACATTAAATGTTATTTCTAACATCTTTTAATATTTCCTCAAGTACTTTGGAGTTGGCGCCCAATAATTAATTAATCGATTTGGCCCCCTTTTAATGATGATTTGACCTCAAGTAATAACATTAAGTCATAACATTAAAATATCACCTTTTAATTTATTAATGTTAGTTGAGCCAAATAAACATTAATAACTCCTTAAATAAACCATAACTCATTACGCCGTCTGAACTGATGAATCTCCATACGACCACATGCCTTACTAAAAATAGTAAGGGTCCCTCTCTATCAACTTTTGACTTACTATAAATAGTAAGTAGAGCATACGGAGTCTTGGAAGCCTCAAACGAAAGCCAAAACCGATAATTACTGAACACTGGAGATGATGCAATCCTCAGAAGACCCTCTAACCACCTTCATTAGCCTACGAGGGTCAAAATAATAGGCTAATCTACTGAAACTGATGTCTCAATTTAGGGGACATTACAAAGACTAAATTCTGAATCTTGATGACAGACTTGAAAAGCCTTAGACAATTGTGATCCAATGGTTGAAAATGTGTATTAAGAGGACGTGGTGTATTTTCATGCTAAAGAAGGATTCCTTACCTTAGGAAATGTACATTTGATGGTTTTTTAATTGGTAAGTTACAACCTCTAATACTTGTATGATTAGTTTTATTGTTTTCTCCTTGGGTGAACTTAACATGAATCCTGCATTTAACTAGTGTTATATATATAAGGAATTCTGGTCTACAAGTCTTAACATATGCTTTATCATGGTGATGAATCTGTTAGGGAGATGTCAAACATAGATTTTAAAAATTTCTCACCCATTTGTTTCTAAAAACAAGATCAGATATTTATTGTATTTTAATGTTAGGGTTGTGCAAAGCCCATTACACCATTCTAAAACATGTGTTGATTAGTGAAATTATGGGGGTTATAAATCTGTAATGTGAGTGCAAGGAAGCCTATTATGGGCTAGCCTCGTGTAATAATCTTCTTCTTTGCTTAATGTTATGTCATGTTCCCTCCATTCTGACATTAATGTTCAAGCATGTAAATTTACTGATTGCTTGAAATGTGTAATTAACTGCAGTTGTTGTTATGCAAATACAGAATAATGTTGATAATAAACGAGCAGAAGATGTGAAAGAAAGGCCTCAAGATGAGGATGCATACAAGATTAAAAACTGGAAGCTTGCAGAGGTGTCAAATTCAGCCCCCTGTAGATCTTTCAAATTACCAGATCCAAAATCAACAGGAAAGGCAAGATCTCATCTGCTATTTGCTAGACAAAATTATGAAATTTCTTAATCTCTTTTGCTTGGTGCCTTACACACGTCTACTTTCACTCTTTTTGTTATACAGATTGTTCAGTTACTCTATACAAATTCAGGTTCTGACGTCCTAGCTTTAGACTCCAATACTGTTCTGACGCTATGGAAATGGGCATGTAATGAGTGGAATCCAACCGGGAAGGTGTAGATTCTCGGATGTACACTTTCTTGGACTTATAGTGGAAATGTTTTTGTTTTTAAATTAAAGTAAGCATTTAGTTTGACTGAATATTAGGAAGGTATGTTACAGGTAACATTAAATGTTCCATCTGAGCTGGCACAGCTAAGTAGTGATTCTATGACCAATGACATAAGGTACAGAAATCCAGGAAAAGCAATCTCATGCATTGCTTTATCAAACAATGATCAATACCTGTTATCTGCTTCTGGTGGAGTAGTGTCCTTAATTAACATGATAACTTTAAAGGTGATTGATATATTCATTTAGAATGAATAGTTTTATTTATATTTTTATACTTTTGTTTCACCAATCATGGTCTTGATTTTACATTAGTATTTCTCAGACTGCAAAACATGATAAACTTGCAAATAATTTTAAAATAAGTTAATGATATGGTAGAAATATGTCTTCCAGTTGATGTTCATTCACAAATTCATGGTTTCTTGGTGATCAACACAAGATGCTTTAGTGCATATGATGCAATTGTTTATGCAGAATCTGGAGACCTTGTTAACCCCTTCCCCAGCAGCAACAGTTTTTTCTTTTTATCCAAAGGATAATAATATCATAGCTTTCGGATTGGAGGACAAAAGTATTCTTATATTCTATCTCAAGCTGAACAAGGTACTATAAATGTCAGTTTTTTTAAACTAGATATAGCTTTTCATGATTTCCAGTCATGCCCTCTTTCTACAATACTATTGAATACATTTGATTCCAGAGAGTAATGCTAGAGGGACATCAAAAGAAAATCACTGGTCTGGCATTTTCACTAGCTTTGGATCTGCTGATATCAGCTGGAGCTGATGCTCTGGTACAAATTTTAGCTCCTTGAGAGTTACTAAACTAATTTGCTTTTCTGGGATTTAAGTAGCAAAAGAAGCTATGTTAATTGAGATCGATATTGTGGTAGCAGCTCTGTGCCTGGAACATAGACGGATGGGAAAAACATAGAGAAAAAATTGTATCTCCACACAAAGAAGGGTCACCATCACCAGTTGGAATTAGCAAAATACAGTTTCATAAGGACCAGGTTCACTTGCTAGTTGTGCAGGAGAGCCAACTGGCCATTTATGATGCTTCGAGATTGGAACGGGTGTGCAGTGTAAGATTCTATTCTTGTATGAGTCCTGATCATATATATAATGGGCTTTTTCGTTAGATGTAAAATTTGCAAATCTAAAGCTAATAACTTCTTACAACTTTCTGTTGCAGTGGGAACCAAAGGATTCGATGGCTGCACCTATTTCAAACGCTACATACTCATGTGATAGCCACCTAGTGTATACCAGTTTTTGTGATGGTGCAGTTGGTGTATTTGATGCAGATGTCCTCACGCCCTGCTGCCATATCCCTCCTTATGCATTTTTACCATCAGGCATGAGAAGGTAAGGTATTTTGAGTAGGGATGATCTTAGAAGTAAAAGGTACCAAGTTTTATGATATTCTTGAACTGTTAACTTCATCTTAATTAACAGAACTTGTCTTGGTTCCCATTGACAGCAACAATGTCTATCCTCTTGCAATTGCTGCACACCCACTTGAGCCTCACCAGTTTGCTATTGGATTGACTGATGGAGGCATTTATTTGATTGAGCCTTTGGAATCTCAAGGTAAACATATTGTTGGCTCACTGGAGAATGGACCTATTAGTTCAGATCCCTCAATTATTAACCACAGCTCAGAATCACAAAGGTAGCATATAAATGCTATGACAAAATACCAAGCAGCTATTGCCAACTTCTGTATCCCACTAATTTGAATATGAGATCATTAATGGAAGCATTTTTCAGGGGCATTCCTTCTGTAAATTAATTTACCATTTAGCATAGGTTCTACTGTTGTTTCTTCATTGTAACTTCTAATCATCTATTTTGGCTGAACAGTTGACAGTAGTTTAACCAGCTGTCAATATTTGTAAATGAATTTTGCAATGCTCTGTTATTTACTATAAGAATTTGTTGATGTGTAATATTTGTGAATGTACGGCAACCCGTGGAATAGTTTGTTCTTGAAAAGGGCTTACCCTACAAGGGTCAGTTTTTTCCCCGGGCTACAAGGGTCAGTTATTGTTGGTAAGCTGTCAATGCCCTAGTTGAAGAATCTTGAATCTGTTTGGATTACAAGCGGCTACTTTGGAAAGAGGGATTAAGTCATCTTAAAGATCATGCATCCTTTTTCAGATTATTCATTTAAAAGAATAGCAAGAAGCTCAAAATGAGGGTGTTAGGGATAAAGAAGCTTGTTTCTAAGTTGTGTTACATGGGGACGTGTTCCCACTCCTCAAACCTCTATCTCCATCCCCTGAGGCATTTCAAGTATGGCGAGACATCAAGGGACATCCCATAGCCATCCTCCCAGCTAAGAATTTTCAGAAATATGTAAGAAATGTCTCCCTATAATTGGGGATGATAGGAAACACATAGGGGATGCCTAGCTGTCCCCATGGTGGTTAGGTGAGATGTCCCTCAACCATCTTGGGGACAGCCAAGCAGCCCTATGAAAAAAAGATACAATTCAATGTTTTTTTTAAGTACATCTGATATTTTTTTATTGGGTTTAAAAGGGGCATGTGGTCCCACAAACTCTCCCACACCCTAATATACAAAAGAAGAACTAAAAAATTCAAAACATTTATTCTATTTTATCATTTTATAGCCATTGTTGTTGGAGACATCATTGATCAATATTATTATTTTTCACTTATAGGGAGGAGGGTTTGAGGGGTGGGGACACCTCCCCGTGTAACTGTTGCACATACAGTTGTCGTTGCACCAAAAGATTGACCTATTAATGCCCAATACAACCATCAAAGTCAATGAATCCATGGGAGGCAGTTAATCCATGTCACGAACTCAAGCGCTGTGTTGCACAATACAAGGAGACCAAGGGCCCACACCTTGCAACAATCCCCCCTCGGTGCAAGTGAGGGGTTCAAACCTGTGACCCTAGCTCTGATACTAATTATTACTAAGACAGTTGCCATTGCACCAAAAGATCGACTTGTTAATGCCCGATACAACCATCAGAGTTAATGAATCCACAAGAGGCGGCTAAGCCATGTCACAAACCCAAGCATTATGCTACACAACACAAGGAGACCAAGGGCGCACACCTTGCAACAGTAACACAATTTTGGAGAGAACTAAATCTTTTGAATGAGTGAACTCCAAGCCTCCCTTGCATAGGTGCAATAAAGGAGTAGATGATTTAATGTCCCCATTTTCGTTCATGTCAACGATGCTTGTAGTCTTTGATTTTCTCAGCGACAGTCAATATTAGTAGAGGGGATATCAATT
>VDFB02338969.1:0-65881 GCA_007258455.2 Sequoia sempervirens | reverse complement strand
ACAAGAATCATACACACCACAATAGTGAGATGAACGAAACAACCCTTGATCATTTTATTCAAAATTTAGATATGCTTGTACAATGGAGAGACATGAGTTCGAATTAATCATATCAATTCAAATGCTAGTACTGTCATAAAACATCAAATCCCATGAATTCAAAACCTACTACAGAATGAATTAAAACCTAAATTGCATTTTTCGTAAAACCATGAGACTTTACTATTTTCTTTGCAACTTCATCTAGGCTCAACCAAAAACATCTAACTTGCTAACCCATACTTTTGGCCTTGAAATCCTTCTTATAGAAAAAGAAGGAGAAAACAAGCATCGGGCCAGAAAGCACACATGTCATGAGCCAATTGGACTGCCTTGTGATATTCCAAAAATTTGTTACAACAACAATCTCCCCAAAGAATCATCTTGTTCATTGTGCCCGCTAAGAATGGTTGATGTCGCAACAAAAAACTTCAAGAATTTTGTGCCTAGACTGCCACCAAAAAACAAAATTGGAATTTGTTGTAATTGTAACAGTTGATTTGTCAACCATTAGTAGCCTACTTCTTTTCACTCTTCCTCAATTAAAATATATATTTACCCATTTCTGGTACTCTTCATCAGTTGGCCAATCAAAATTGATCACCTCATTCACCTTGACACTATAAGGTTTGTACTTAACTACCACCTAATTTGCTTCTCTTTCAAAAGACTCTAAGAATGAGCTGGTGCTAATGATTTTGTCCATATAGCTCACCAACAAATCATAATCTAAGTTACCCTATTTTTGAGGTTTTTGTAGTCCAAACATGATATAAAGGGTCTCTTACACTTTTTTTTATTACTATGGCTTGTGTAAAGAGGCCCCATGGATACTGTTGTAATTGTAGGATGCATGAATAGGGTGTAGGATGAGAAATAAAGAAGGTATAGTTGTTGTCCTCAATATTTTTGTGAAGAAAAGCATGTGAAATGAGAAGTTCAAGCCTAGGTTTTAATAAAATATTTATGGTAGATCTAATTTTATGAATTTTTATCCATGTGCAGACCTATGGGTTGTTTCTTAACATTGAATATAAATGGTATACATACACTCACACACACACACACACACACACACACACATATATGTATGTATGTATGTATGTATGTATGTATGTATGTATATTTATTTTTAAGTGTAAATGTAAATGCAATTATGAGATGCTCTCCTAGAACAATAAATGCAACATATCATTAAAGAAATCTATATCTATGTATATAAATGTGTATTTCTAAATGTAATTGTAAATGCAAAGAGAATATGGTTTTGTAGTGTTATAGATACAACATATCCATAAATTAATACAATTAAAATTCTAAAGTCTTCAACACATATAATATGAAATTGATCAAACTATTAAACTACATGAGAAATAAATGAAAATAGTAAATGCATATGTATGTGTATTTGTAAATGTAAGTGTAAAATAAATAAGAATAATGAAAATTATAAAAGAATACAATGAAAAGGTCTCCTCCCTTCTTGGTAGTGATAACCTCCTCCACACACAACCCTTAAAAATTATGAATAGAGGAATATAATCTTTGAAGAACTCAAAGCTGATTCTCTCCTACCTGATGCAATTAGTTATTTTATCCTTACAAACATTTATAGTGATTACTAGAGGCACATAGACCAATTCTTCATAATAGAAGAATTTGATCATACTTTTCCAATGATGACACTATGAGAAAACCTTAGGTTAAATGAATAATTCCTAGCTAAGTTCTTTAAATCATGCCCAACCGTATAAGAGAAGACCATTGCTATGTGTACCTGGATACATGGAGAAAGGCTCTTTGGGTTCTTTCATCAATCATCCTACCTTAAAACATACCAAAAGTCTCCTAGCAATTACACATATGAAGATTTAAGATGACTAAAAAAATTATTGACAAAGCATAAACTTATGATGACTTAACAAGGACTAGTACACACTCCCTCCCCATTAACCACTTAGACATATGGAAATTAAATGTAAATTTGTTGCTATTTTTAGTCATGTAGGTGTCCAATAAACCACTTTGTGGTGTTTCCCCTCAAGTTTATTTACTTGAATGAAGAGAAAAATTCATTTGATTACAATTAGAGAATACATTTGAGGCCTTGGTTGTGTAAGTGGTGGACCATAGTCACATTTAACACTTGTTACAAATTTTAGGAGTTAAAATGTTAAGTAGATTTGATTTGTGATGGACACATTTGAACGGTAGTAACAATAACTTGCAATCTATCAAGACTTGATTACCTTATAACCTATGAAATTCTAGTGATGAAATGATAGATTAATCATAATGTCACCTTAGGATCACATCACCATGAAAGAACTTCATCCAACATCCTTATGAGTGCAAGTACCACCAAATAGGTATTTGTCAAATCTGTCTTCCTCGAGCAAGGGAAATTCAGGAAGAGAAGAGGAAAGCAATGCATATAGTATGTCTAAAAGATGGAGATCAAAGAGAGGTCAAAAGATTAGAAGAAAATTATGTAAACGCATGGAATTTTTTCTTGCTAAAGGGGGGTCATGTTCTTATCATGATGAGAGAATAGGTGACATTGAGGTGCCCTTGATGTACAAACATCTACGGAAACAATGGGTACCCAAGGAACTTCCCCCAATAAGCACTAATTTTTGTGTCAACAAGAGGATATATCACATAGCACCGTCGTCATTACATGGTTTGGCCCTATTTTGCATGGACAGCATAAAGGTCTATTAAGAAAAAGTTATTGAATTGATGGAGTATGTCGAAGCGTGTTACAGTTACAAAGATTGGATACAACTAGTTTGATATACACGAAGTATGTGTAGGTATGCACTGTCAGCAAATTATATATAGCTAAAAGATAAGGATAAAAATAAAGGAGTGGCTATGTACATTGATGGAAGGCCAAAAGCATCGGGGAATATTGCAGGGTTTATAAACAGTACATGACTTGGGTCAACAAATAAGCAACCCAATTGCATATTCGGTGAGGGAAACTGTGTATTCATATGTACAATAAAATCAATAACTACAGGGGAAGAGTTGCTAATCAATTACAATTTGGATCGCTTAGTTACAAACATAGTTACTATGGGGTGGTACATACTATGTACCATTTTACCCAACCTCCAATTAATGACTCCAATATACCATTTTTTTCTTATGTTTTTTTCGAAAGTCTATTGGTTTCATTTTGGTAATGTTTTTTTATATTTAACTTTTGGCACAATAGGACATTGATCATGCAGAGAAGGCTCCGACCCAGAAAATAGATCACAATGTATCTTTAGGTGCTTCTACCTGACAGGTTTACCTCATTGAAATTGTACAAATTAGATATGAGAAAAATGTTTTATTATTATGTTGTTTTGATAAGTTTATTGGGTTAATTTTGATAATGTTTTTAATATTTTGTTTGTAGTCGACTGATGGGGGAAAGGCACCAACAGTAGATGAGAGCATCCATAAGGAGGTGCAGTCAATATTATCTGATGATGACATCACTTATTCAACACACCCTCTCGATATGATAAGGAAGACCCAAAAAAAATGCAATGAAGAAATCCTTAAGTTGTTATTCATAGTGCCTCAAATAGATGAGATAAGAGAGAGGGTTAAAATATTGACTGAGAGATCACAAAACTTGCAAGTAAGTTGTCATGAGGTCTTTAATTATAACATAAGTTCATTCATGGTTTTATATTTTGTACTCTTTTATGTCATGAAATAAAATGTGTTGTTTTTATAGAATTTTTTGCATCCTCATGATGCTCCTAGCCATGATCAGGGTACTGCAAGTGCTACTCGAGGAGTAGGGGTTGGCACAAGTGTCCATCCTAATCTTCTTGTGCATACATCACATCATCTGACCCCATCATATATGCCTTTATTATTGTTTGAAATGTTGGAAACACATACTATGCAGGCATCTATTAGTGCACCCTCTGGCAGTGAACACATTCCAGAACATGCATTAGGACATGTACCTGGGGATGTAGAGGCCACTAGTACTAGTGATATTTTAGCAGCATTTCTTGGATCTTCCCGTATTATTAGTACAAGAACATTTCTGGTCACATTTGTGGTGACCAAGGATTTTGTTCCCATAAAGATAGAGAAGGTCCCATGTACTTTAAAATGTTTTAATTATTATTATATATAATCCAATTGAAATTTACTTATTGATTGCTCTTTTTAGACTATTGATCCCATGATCATTTTGCGGGAAATGATGTTTTTAATAAACATCTAAGTGATATTACATTGGATCTCTTCGGTCCCACCATACGTACAGAATGGAATGCCCAAAATCAAGATTTAAAAGATGAGCTCATTAACCATTTAGTTGTGCTCTTTGGTGATAAAACATTCAACCGAACCAAGGTCTTTAAGAAAGTTGGTACCTATCTGAAGTATGTGAGGGACCCATAGAGGTCACATTTAGAGAAGAACAAAAAGTACGAGCATCCCCGTATGATTCCAGAGGGGGAGTGGAAGGACCTGGTGTCGGATGGAAAGGAGAAGGCTGAAAAGAAAAAAGGAAAGACACCACCAGGCCAAGGAAGGTATGTGATACTATCAACAATATAATTATATACTGATTACTCTTTCTTTTTACATAATCTAACGTATTTCAAAATTTTCATAGGTTTCCTGACACATTGAAGGCAACAAAGGCAAGACTAGAAAAAAATGGGCAACACAAACTTGGCTCGAGTGGTTATATGAACTTAGCCACACAAATTGTAAGTATCAATAAATGAAATATTGTATTCAAATAATAAATTGAAAACAATTTTGGTTTTATCACACCATAGAAGCAAAATTCAAGATCTTATGCAAAAATATAGGGCTCTGAATTCAACAGAGTTCCCACAGAAGATGACCTAAAGACTGCCTTCTAATAAGGCTATGGAGTCATGGCTAATTGCCTAAGAGTCTTGGCTGGGCAAACACAATCTTCCACTACATTTGACATGCAAGTAAATAAACTTAATAAAGTTTATTTAAAATTGAATACTTGTACAATCTATTCAATATTAATTTCCACCATAAATTAGTTACATGCCTATTTGTTTTAAACATACAAGCAATGATAATACTGCATATGACAATGGAATGCAACCTGGTGAGGGTGGAGCACAACCTACAGATGAAGGTCATGGTTTGCATCTTGGTACTTTAGAGCATGTAGAGCGTGATCAACATGTTGAGCATGATCAGGCTAGAAAAGATCAGGAACATGATGTGGCCCCATCAGGTAAAGAGGACCACTCTAAAGTTCTTTTAAACATATTTAATTGCAATTGGTATATTAATTAATGTAACCTTTCATGTTTCAACTTTAGAGTGCATGTAGAGCATGATCAACGTGTTAAGCATGATCGGGCTAGAGAAGATTAGGAACATGATGTGGCCCCATCAAGTAAAGAGGACCACTCTCATGTTCTCATAAACATATTTAATTTCAATTGGTGTATTAATTAATGTAACCTTCTTTTTTTTCAACTATAGATCAGGATTTAGAGGGTGTTCAGCATGTTGAGCATGAGTCTATAATAGAAGTTCAGGAACATGATGTGGACCCATCAGGTAAAGAGAACCACTCTAATGTTCTTTTAATTAATGAAATACTTGTAACAATAATAATAAAACATATCAATTTAACATTTCTTTGTTATTATAGTAGATCCCCCCTTGCAGCGGCGTCCACGTCATGAGCAGACGACTAGGCGTACATTAAGATCATGAGCAGAGGGAAGAACAACTAAAGGGGGGATAGATGATTTAAAAAATGATACTCCACTTCAGATTTTTTTAGCTTTAAAAAAGAAAGAAAAAAAAAAGTGATTGTAATCATATCATGATAACCATATTTTTGATAATATGTAAAAACTGAAAGAATGAATATTATATGTTAATGAATGAATGTGAATATGTTAATTAATGAATTTTATATGTTAATGAATGAATGTTATATGTTATTAATGGATGGATGAATGAATGAATGTTATATGTTATTAATGGATGAATGAATGATTAATGTTATATGATTGGGTATGGGGAATTGAGAGTGATGTGAAGGGGGGGGATGAGCTTCCACCATCACATGGTTGGCCCTGTTAAGTAGAGAATATTAAACTATTCTCAAAACAAAGAGAAGCTCAATAAGGTAATGCACTTTTCAATATAAGAAATGCATTGTTTCAAGCATCAAACCAATATGCAAAGATGAAAGAAAGTGCTAAGTTTTCACTATGGTGGCAAAAAAATGATTCTTTATACCCTAAATCCATGCCCTGCATCATACTTTGAATTTGTTTCCATTCCAATTTTTTGAGTTTAGTTTGTTTATATGGATTTGTATGAATACCACATCATGTTGTGTGTGTATTTGGTTTCAAAGCTCTGTTTCTTCTATTTTTAGTGGTGGCATAACTCTAAAATTTGACTTTTGTGCATAACAAGTTAGTGGAAAAATTGACAGCTCTAAAGGGTTTAGAGGCTCAATTGAGATAGATACATAGATATTTGGATCTTGTTGTTGATGGGAGGCTTCCACTTAACCATGAAATTTTGTACCATCTGCGGGTATCCAAAAGTTTCTCTAATTACATTCATTCTTGATCATAAATGTTGTAAATGATATTAATGCTTCAAACTTAAGATTCATTTCATTGTTATAATTATCAAAATGTTATACTTTGCTATACATTCAAGCATTATCCTGCCCCCTACCCTTTTCTCTCTCCCCCCTCATTTTAAGAATTTTTTGTCATAAGAGATTCACATTTCTATCTCATTTACACAAATTTATCTGAAGCGTTAGGAGTGAATAAAGATATATAAAAGATGATGGATTATTTCTAAACAACAACTTTCTATCTTATAGCTAATTAAATCCTTAATATTTGAATATTTTAGAGCTCAAATAATGCTTGTATATGCATGTGTAGCAATAAAGGAGCCTATGTGAAGATTGAAATTTAAAACATCACTTTGGTATTTTTCCTTAGGCAGTGAAATGATATTTGAAGTAAAACAAACCTACACACACATTGATATTTTTTGGCATTGCATTGAGGAAATTATTTTCTCTTATACCTACCCTCAACTAGACATGGAGGTATATAATATTGGTTTTTGGGTTTATTTTGTAAGTAGTTAATTTCACAGAGGAAGACTAAAATCTTCTTAATGTCATGTGTTAGGTGTGAAAGCATATGAATCACTTGCTAAACACACCATTTTGAATTCATCCAAAAATTGGTTTGTTCTTTTTTTAATGTTTCTTGCATGTGCTTTTTTTAGGCTCTAGAGATGTAGCTCGGCTCTTTCCTTTGCACTTTTCATCTATTTTGATGATTACAGTAGATTGTCCTCATGATTTTTCATGTAGATCTATTTGTAAGCATATTTTCTACCAATCAATTTGCAAACCAGTCACATATTAAGGACCATTTCACTAACTTGTAGTCATCCATTACTTCATATGTTGCAGGTTGTGTCTATGTGCCAATAAATCCTGATGATTGTGAGAACTTTAATCCTACAAGTGTACCCAATCTTTCTCAAGTAAAAGTCTTACCTTATTTTATAGTACTTTAAATGGTTAATTGAAGGTGCTTCTTTAGATCTGAGATAGTTGAACCCTATATTAAAATATGGTATTAGATGGGGAGTATAATGATAAAGCTAAGGTCCATTGAACACAAATTAAAAACATAATTTACTAGACTATGAATACTGTTATAATTATAATTATTTCTCCTTTACCCACCTCTGCATTAATGAAAAAGATAGCAGATATTGGAAGTTCATTACATGTCTCATGTATGTGTTAGTATTTTAATTTTGTTTAAGTTGTTCAAGAGCTTGATTAGGTCAAGAATATGTTCTAAAAGCTTTGTTCTCTTGACATTGCTCAACATTTTCACTACACATTTTCTCTTCAATCCAGATGTTTCTTAACTCCTTCCCTTGTTAGCCCTTGGTTGCTCTCAAGTGTAATTTTCTTTCTATGCATCTTGCAGTCTGTATGTATGATCAATCATCTCTTGTGAAGCATGGATAACATTTCATGGAATTGTTGTTGTAATTAGACAATTGCCATTGTGAGAATAATCATTTAATTTGTATGGAAGTAAGTCTTTTTCATATTATTTGACTTGGTATTATAAACTTGTCTTTGCGGGATTCTCTCAGGTGGAACAGCAGAATTGTGATGATAGGTAGAGTTTTACAACACCATAAATCATTTGGTATTATAAATATATTGCTTATAGAATACTCTGTGCAAGTAAAATGGAATGTGTAATGACAATTGGTCTCAAATTCAAATCTAAATATAAGTACATTATACACAAGAAGATAGTATCTATTCTATGATTTAAAGAACCCAAAAATAAGAAAATTAATAGGTTCCATCTATTTACTTTCTCTTAGACACTTGTTTAATCAGTGAGACCCTTAGAATGTCTTATTGATAACCAACAGTGTTCAAAAATCCTGAAGAGGTCAGATCGATGTGACATTCGATCTTTCTTTCCAACGGAAGTCATCAGCAAGACATGGACTATCGGAGTGATGGGTTGGATTCGGTGGTCATCACTAAGAGTCTCTGTGATGGTACATTTCAATGAATATTTTTTTAAGAAAAATTGCATTGTTTTGTCACAATTTCAACGAAAACCACTGACCAATTAATGAAAAGGTCTGATGAAGTTGCTATAGTTATGACGAAGGCTTCATCATAAGTCCTTTCCCATTTCATCACAATTTCAATGAAGGCCACCGATGAATCACAAAAAAGGTCTAACGAAGTTGCTTAGCTGCGATGAAGGCTTCGTCATAACTCCTTGCCCATTTCGTCGCAATTTCGATGAAGGCCATTGATGAATCACAGAAAAGGTCTAAAAAATTTGCTTAGCTATGACGAAAGCTTCATCGTAACTCCTTTCCCCTTTCGTCGAAATGGAGAAGAACTTCTGGTGGTTTTTTGATGCTTTGGAAGAGCCATTGCAATTGCATGTTGGTTGTAATTCATCGGTGGATACACAAAGTTTTTGCCGATATTCTGCCGAACATCTGAGTCATTTTATGATGTCGATGACCAATGAATCTGCTCCATTATTTAGACATTTACTTCGGCGTCGACATTTTGATGAAAAAAATAGTGACATTTTTTTCGCCAATTCATCAATTTTCCAGCAAATGTTTGTCGAATGACCAATGAAGGTTCATTGGAAAATGGAGTCAAATTTAGTAGTGTATGCACACAACAAAATTGTAAAATTTCATCAATAAATTGATCTTTTGAGAGGAAGAATGACTTGAATAAAAAATGAATTATTTTGGTAGAATATTATCCACTTGTAGTGGAAAATTTATAATAATAATGTCATCATTTTTGAGATCAAAGGAGAAACAAATACAAGTATTTTTAACATGATTGAGTTTGTGAAGGAATATTATATCCAAATAAAGTGAAACTTGGGGAATATATAATCAAATAAAATGTAAATTTTATACATTTCCACCAAAGGGGTCAAATTTAGTGTTAAAAAAAATCATATTTTAGATTCAAACAAGAAAATTCATCTAGTTTACTAAACTAGCAATCGTACCTTGGTGTGCAATGGGTACACCAATGAAGTGTGGAAGGTCAATTAGGGAATATTTTGGTTTATTTTTTACATACATTTGTATACTATACATGAGGTCAATTGGTAAGAAAATTATAAAATAATGTTTTTTGTGCAGCAAATATCTCAATGGAGAAGTGATAGCTTCAAATAAATTATGCATCTACTAACAGGGATCCAAACACAACTAAAACAAAACCACTGAATTAGGAAGATAAGAAGGCTCCATTACTAATAGTCTCATGTTATGTTTGCAATAGGGAGAGAGGGAGAGAGAGGGGGATATGGGAATATAAAGAGGGAGAGAGAGGTAAGGAGATAGAGATAGAGGGTAAGTTAGAGATAGAGATGGAGATGGAGGTGAGGGACATGGAGAGAATGAGGATAGATAAAGAGAGAGGGAAAAGGGATAGATAGACAAGACAAAGAGATAAATATATAGAGAGGGAGAGAGAGGGAGAGAATGAGAGAGGTAGAGAGAAATATAAAGATAGAGATAGGAAGTAATATATAGAGAGGGGTAGAGAGAGGGAATGATATAGGGGTAGAGAGATATGGATAGATATTGAGATAGAGATAGAGATAGAGGGAGATACATAATAATTTAAATATAGAGAGATAGAGATAGGGAAGGAGAAACAAGGAGTGTGTGTGTATGAGTAATAAAGAGATATGGAAAGACATAGAGAGGGAGATATATATGTATAAATAAATAGAGAGGGAGGGAGATGGAGGGAGATAAATAGAGATAGGAGAGAGAAGTAGAGATATATATAAAGAGGACTTGTGATAGGGAGAGAGATAGAGAGAGAGAGGAGAGATAGAAATATATCTTGGGAAAGATAGAGAGGAGGAGAGATATATAGAGACAAAGATAGAGAGATAAATATATAAAGGGAGAGATGGAAGGAGAGAGGAAGAGAGAGAGGGAGAGATAGAGATAGAAAGAGGGAGACAATGAAAGAGGAGATGGAGAGAGAAATATATAGGAAGTGATATATAGAGTTATAAAGAGGGATATATATATAAAGAGAGAGTAGGAGAGATGGAGTAAATAAGAGAGATATGAGAAGATAGAAATAGAGGGGGCAAGAGTGAGAGATAAAGGAGGTGGTAGAGATAATTAATAGAGGGATAGACATAGAGAGAGGGGAATAAATAGAGAGATGGGATAGAGATTGATATAGGGAGGGAGAAACAATGTGTGTGTGTGAACGAGATATAGAGATAGAGATAGGGAAGGAGAAACAAGGAGTGGGAGATATTGAGATAGATATAGAGAGGGGGAGGGAGAGATAAATATAAATAGATAGAGAGGGAGAGAAGGGGGAGAAATGGAGAGATGATAGAGAAGTTGAGAGATATAGAAAGAGAGAGTGATAGGGAGAGAGGGAGAGATATGGATAGAAAGAGGGAGAGATAGAGATATATATAGTGGGAAAGATAGAGGGGAAAGAAAGAAATAGATGTAAAGATGGGTAAGGAGATAGAGATGGGGATGGAGATGTAAATGGAGAGAGAGGGGGAGAGATAAATAGAGATAGAAAGATGGGGAGACAAAGAGAGAGGAACATAATGAGAGAGGGAGAGATGGAGGGATAAAAAGATAGAGATAGGAAGTTATATAGAGAGAGATAGAGAGGGAGATATATATAGAGGTAGGGAGAGGTACATATGGGGAGATATATATAGAGATATATGGGAAGAGTAAGAGAGAGAGATCTCTTTATATCTCTATCTCCCTCTCTAGATCTTTATATTGTTTTTATTATCTCTAGAAATCTCTCTTCCTCTCTATCCCCTATTTCTCTCTATATTTGTCTTCCCTTCTCTCTTCCTCTATCTATATTTCTCTCATTTCTTCTCTCTATCTATTTCACTCTCCCTATATTTCTCCCCTTACTATTTTTTCTATCCTTATTTATCACCCCCTCTTTCCCCCTTTGCCTCTTTATCTCTTGATCTCTATACCTCTATATATATCTTTGTATCTATTTCTCTTTATCTCTTTATCTCTTTATAGATCTATATCTCTCTTTTTATGTGATTATATCTCTCTGTCTCTCCCCTTCTCTCTTTCTTTATCTCTTTTCCTATATCTATCTCTTTGCAATGAAATACACAGACTTCTACTCACAAAATCACAATGCAACATACCTCTGATGCAGATAAGAAAAACTCATAAAACTAAACAAAATGAAATCACAAGCAATTTTATTTTATTACATTCAATCAGTTTGAAACAAATACATCATTTTCTCAATACATAAAAGATTCAAATTTTCTTAACATGCTCTTCAAGCTGTAATGTCCTTTCTCTACCCAAAAATCTTTACATATTTTCTCTTGAACTCCACATTGTCCTCTTAGTCTTTTCATCTCAACTTCTAAAACCCATCACATTTTGTCTATCCTTGCTCCCTCATTTTTCTGAATCTTCTAAAATCATTTTTGGGTTTTATGTCCCTCATTCGCATATTTCCAGATCATTTTGAAATTCTTGATTTCTTTATCATATGAGAAAGTAATGGTTGTTTTATTGATGTTGGGTCTCACAGATACAAGCCCAAGCCATCTTCTTCTCCCCAAAATTCCATTGAACTCCTCTACCTTCTCCATCTGGGAATGGGATTCATGCATTCAACCCCTTAATTATTTTTTCCTCACAATTTTCCCATTATTTTCCTAAATCAGCATCCATTATCTCATTCTTGCACCTCTACTACCTCCAGCACTCGCATCCAAAAGATTTCAACACTAATGACAAACAAATTTAAATTATTGGGAGTTACAAATGAATAAAATCAATTTTCATTGGCATGGGACTTTGGCTCCCAAGCATAATTTTTAATTTGCAATATTTTCAATATCATTACAATTTAAGTTCAAAGAATATTATTGATTATGAAAAGGGATCCTATATGAAAGAGTTGAAGTTGAGAGCGGGAAAAATTAACATGCCTGCAAAACCAACAACACACCAAAAATCAAGAAAATAAAAAAACATTATTTTTGGGTGTGCAGGATGGCTTGGTACCCCTAGATGCTCCTACATCAGACATCCAGGGTAAGTGAAATATTTCGTGAGTTGAAAACTCATGAACATTTGAAAACCATATGTTTGCTTTGGATCCACCATTCTTCCTTATTCTTTTGAAATTTCCTCTTTCTCTTCTCCCAACATCTTGCTGGAACATTCACTATCCTCCTCCAAAGAATTCTTCCTTTCCTCTTCTCCTTTTTAGTGGGATTTTTCCCATCACAAACTAACAATCTCCACCAAATCTCACCAGTGGCATCCTTTATAGCTTCTACATATAAATATGCTACATCCACACATGAATTTACGACTACATAATCCCTCTTTCTATCTTCTTGCACTAACTCTTTATGCAAATTCACATAAACTATTTCATCACACAAAGTAGAAAAATCAGAATTTACCTATTCATTTATTTGATGCTATATGTCCACCAACATGTCCTCATTATTCTCTTTTTATGCTATTGTAATTTGATCTTCAACACCCATTCTAGTGTTAGTACCACAATCCATAGTCATTCTCCACATTTTGTAACAAAATATTAAGGTCTATTATCAAGGAATCTTCATCTTCAATACTTTCAATCAAACAATCATAAGGAAACTTCGCTTTCACCTCAGTCTGTTCACCACTCTCGTATACTTCTAGAGGATTTATTGCTACAACCTTTAACTCTACTTTTTGATTCTCAATATCATCAAAACATGTACTAAAATTTGAAATTGCCTCTTTATCTTTGGCTACGACCTTTGCATTAGCTAAAATTTTCTCATTCTACTCTTTCAATTGCTTCCATCTGCATTAATAAATCATCCCCTTCACTTTCTTCTATGTCCTTCAAAGGACACTCTTCTACTACAACTTCATTATAATCACATTCATCTTCATAAAAACATTTATCAAAATTGAGTTTTACCTCAATATTCTCCACTACTGCAACTTTTGCTTCCCCTGCAATAAGTTGATCCCATTCTCTTTCAATATGAATGAGTAAATCATGCTTCTCTTTTGGGTTGCAACACTCATTTTCTCTACTCTTCTTCACATTTTCATCTTTCTTCATGCTATCCTCAAAGCATACTTCTGTAGTATTCTCTCCCTCATGTTCACCTACATACACAACTATGACAAACTTGTTTCCTTTCTTCTTTGATATTTTTTCAAACACTTGTCACACACCCTCAATCTTCAACCTCTTAGGTATATAATGTCTCACACTCTTTTTCTACACACAAATCACACACACAACCACAAGGTCCTGGTGCAAACTGTCTCACATTGACACTTCTTTATGTTGTCAAATAAAGTTTGCACCCTTGCTAAGTTATGAACTGAAGCAACCTATTGACACATGGGAACACTTTGAGGTTGTGGGTGACCTAGGAATTAAGTGGACCTCCAAATTATGGGCTAGTTCCCCTTAAGATATCTAGAGAATACTAAAGAATGATAAGGAAAAGAGTAAGAAGGATATACTTGAAATTTAAAAACCTATCACTAACAGGTGATACACCAAAGATAAAAATATGACAATACTGTTGAAACTCACTGAAAATCTCAATAGAGCTAAATAATTTCACAACACAGAGATTTATGTCTGCAAAAGTGATTCTATGTAAGGTTCTAACTTTTCTAATGTTTAAACACAAGGAAAACAATGATGTTTTCACAAATATGAATGCAATAGAAAGAGATCACTAACATAAACCTGCATTATGACATAATGTTCTTTGCATCCAGTATTGAAGGAATCTTGATAAAATAAAAGATTACACATAATTTATCATGCAACTCACAACCAATACTAAAACAACAACAAAAAATGGTCACAAATGACTTTCTATTGAGAAAAATAAGGAGCCCCTATATTAAAAATTTGTAGTATTCATACAAAAAATGAGTTACAAAGTTTGAATAATTCTTTTTCAGAAATCTCTTAACCAAGAAATCTCTCCTTGTTTACAAAGATGCCAAAATGCCATATATACAACAAAACATCAAAAAAGTGTCGGCCTAAGCCTTAGGGTTTTCAAAAAATGAGTCAGTTCCTGAGCATGTTAGCCCTTGAAGGATTTTGGAAACAAAGTCAATGAGGCATTAAATGTGCACACCCTATTCATGTGGGTGAAAGATCGCTCCTAGGCATGGCCTTTAGATCTTTTGTGACCATTGTATTAACTCGCAACCCTCATGTTCTCCCTCGAGACTTCTTTGCAAAGATGCTTTCAATGCTCTGAAGTATGGTTATTAATGTCAATCCACTTTTTCCAATAGACATCCCAGCTGTCATTGAGACTCACGACTTCTTCCTTTTTGCTCTCCTCTTTTTCTAAATCTTTCTACGAGTTGACCCCCTTCAAGAAGTAGCATCCAACATTGTTGTCTAGATCCTTACATATGAACACCAATGAGTTGCCGAACCGATCATCACCCTCGATCATAGAGTAGATTTATACCTCTCATAGTCTGTTGATCCTCTTCATAGGAACGGTCACAATAATCAAACTGCTAATAGTTTGCCTTCAACTTCCTCCGATTGGTTAAACAGACACCATGTAATATTTTTAGGTGGTCAAAAGTTGTTCAAACAGAATTTCATGTCGGTGGGACACTAGTTGTGTCTCCCCAATGCTTACAATGCTCCACAACAGCCATTGACATAACACACAACTGTCGACGAGACTTCATAGTGAGCGGCAAGAGTTATACCGATGTCAAAGATTGTCGCCCAGACCATCGCTATGGCCAAACCTCATAGCGAGTATGCAAGAGTTATACTGTTGTGTTCCTCCATCTGTGAGAGAATCACATTCGATAATACATCATACCAAGTGTAACTTTCGACCAAGAGTCTCGGCGATGCTCAGCAAGAACACATCCATCGGCAAGATAATCACATTTGGCAAGACATCATACCGAGAGCACCTTCTATCGATGAGACCTCTAGTCATTGGCAAGAAATTATACCACGTATAACTTTCTCAGCCAAGAGTCTCCCCGATGCTCACAACCTTGTGAACAACTGTTGGCGAGAGTTCTCCCTGAGTGGAGACAAATAGAAAACTCACAGTGACCAAAAAGTCTTGGCGACCCGAGCATTTCAAAAAAAAGAAAAGGCGGAGTCGGAGTCGGGATGAAAACTAAAATCGAAACTAACCAACATTTCCAAGTCCATCCCCTATTCTGATTCCACCTCTGCCAAACTAAAGAACCCCCAAACAAAAGAAAGCAAAGTAGGATTAGAACCAAAATTGATCTCGAGTAAAACACAGCGAGGGAAAAAGCAGAACAAAAATGAGACCATGAAACTTTTCCAAGTTCAGGTTTGGTTACAGTTCCAGATCCACCTCCGACAACACACAAAGAAAAAGGGAAAAAAGAAAAACACAAAAAATATCAAAGAGAAATAAGCATCCCTCGATCACCGGCAGTGAAACAAGCAAGGAAAAGAACAATAGGTGGAACCGGGACCAGGACCGGAACAAAAATGGAAACTGCAACCTTGGAAAAATTTCAATGTTTGGTTTTGGTCCGCGTCCACCTCCGATAGAACACAAAGCGAAAAATAGGAAAAAAGGCAAAGAAAAGAAACAAAGGGAAAAACCACCCCACGGTCAAATGAAAGGTCAAAAGGAAACAATGCACAAAAGTGCAGAACTGGAACTAAAACTGGAACTGGAACAAAAAATGGAAACTGGAATTTTGGAAAAGTTTCAATGTTCAGTCTTGGTTCCAACTCTACCTCTAACAAAACAAAAAGAAAAGGGGGCAAAGAAAAAAAAATAGAAAGGGGGAAAGCAAGGCAAAAACATAAGATGAAGACCCTCCCAATAAAAATTGAACACCTGCATGTTGGGCTCAACCCTTATGGGAGCCACATTTAATCCACGTGTCAAATTTAAAACCTAATTTTCCCCTGTAGCTGTACAAGAAGAAAAAAAGTTAGAAAATATGTAACCTTGATGCAAATGTTCCTCCATTTGGCATTCATGAACACCTGAAAACATAGATTGCCCTGCCTAATTGAGCCCACTGGTGAAAATCAAGTAACACTTCCTACACACTCAGGAACTCTCAAGCTCTGATACCACTAATGCAATACACAGACTGCTACTCACAAACTGACAATGCAACATATCTCTATTGCAAAAAAAGAACAACTCATAAAACCTAAAGAAATGCAATCACAAGCAATTTTGTTTTATTACATTCAATCAGTTTGAAAAAAATACATCATTTTATTAATACATAAAAGATTCAAATTTTCTTAACATGATCTTCATATATTCCTTTCGCTAACCAAAACTCTTCAGACATTTTATCTTGAACACCATGTTGTCATCTTCTTCTTTTCATCTCATCTTCTAAAACCCATCACATTCTATCTATCCTTGCTCCCTCATTTTTTTGAATCTTCTAAAATTGTTTATGGGTTTTGTGTGCCTTGTTCCCAGCTTCCTAGATCATTTTGAAATTATTTACTTCATTACCATATGAAAAATTTATGACCGTTTTACTGAGACTGGGTCTCACTAATATGACCCCAAGCCATCTTCTTCTCCCCAAAATGTCATTTAAACCTCTTCCTTCTCCATTCTGGGCATGAGATTCATGCATTCAACCCCTTAATTATTCTTTCCTGACAAATTTCCCAATATTTTCTTAAATTGACATCCATTATCTCACTCTTGCACCTCCAACACTCACACCCAGAAGATTCCAACACTAATGGCAAACAAATTCAAATTCTTGGGAATTACAAATGAATAAAAATCAATTTAGATTAGCATGGGACTTTGTCTCACAAGCACAATTTTTAATTTGCAACATTTTCAATATCATTACAATTTAAATTCAAAGCATAATATTGATTCATGAAAAGGGGCCCCATATGAAAGAGTTGAAGATGAGAGGGGGAAAAAGTAACATACCTACAAAACCAACAACATGCCAAAAATCAAGAAAATAAAACAAATTTATTTTTGGGTGTGCAGGACAACTTGGTACCCCTAGATTCTCCTGCATCACTTTGTCTCTCCATATTTATTATATCTCTATTTTTGTATTTATATCTCTTTTTATCTCTTGTATCTTTGTGGCCCTCTCTATTTCTCTATTTCTCTCTTTATCTCTCTATATATTTTCTTCCTAAGTGTGCAATGGGTACACTAAATAGATATTAAAGATGAAATAATATATCCTTAATCAAATGACATACTATCCTAAGCATAACTCCCTAGGAATGTACTCTCCTTGGATTGTTAGCATGAAACAACTAATCAAAAGTTACCTTCTCTCTCTCACTATATAAATTTTAATTTGTATTTTAAGTTTGAAATTCATTTTATTATTGAAATTATAACAAAAATCCAAAATAGAATTATTCTATATAATTAAAGTTTTAATGGGTTGGGGGGCCTAGCTTGATTGGCTAAAACATCCTATTGCAGGCAAGTGGTCATGAGGTCTAGTCTCCTCCCATCCCTGTGGTAGGGGGCTACTCAATTTTACAACCTAAAAAATAATAATAATTAAAGTTTTAATAAGATAAATAATTATTAATTAAATTAATTCTAATAATTTTTAATTGTTATTTGTAATTTCATAAAAAGACATAAATAATTAAAAAATGTTAAATGTAAATCTAAATTAAAAACTAAAATAAATTAAACTAAATGCAAAGTCAAAGTATAACAAAATCTAAATATTAATAAACATAATAATCTTTAAAAAAAAATAACAAATAATAAACTTATTAAGTTAATAAATGATTAAATAAAAAATAAAACTATTTTTTTAATTTATTAAAATAGAAATATTAATAAAATATGTACCTAAAAAATATAATCAATATATTACAAAAAATATTAACATAAACTCAATATTAAAAAATAAAAAAATATTGTAAAATATTATTAAATAAATTAAATTTTAACAACTAAAACTTATTTCAAATAAAATATTAAAAATAAAAATAAACTATATTAAAAAGTTTAAAAGTAAAATTATAATTTTATATTAAAAATAACAAGTAACACCAAACTTATTATTTATCTAAAATTTTTAATTTAAAAATTTAAAAGAAAAAATAATTCCTATCTTATTTTTTCTTAATTTAAATTTAAAACTGCATTTTTTATTATATATTATATTTTTTAATATTTTAGAAATTTTGATGTTTGAGATCATTTTCAAAATCAATTCATTCACTTCATATAAAAATATTGATGTAAAAATAATCTCAATATTGAATTTTAGCATACCTTTAAATATCAAAAGAATAACAACACACTCATGGGCATGCATTTTTAATATGAAGTCCTACGAATTATATAACTACTTAAAACAAATAAAACTTTATATGAAGTTGATGAAGAGTATAGAATAACTTATTTTTTTGTGAGTTCTAATAAGAAAAATTTTACAACTCGATTCGAATCTTAAAATTTACTACTACCTTGGAAGATTAATTACATCGACATGAATTTTAGTTTCAGCTTTCCTTCTTCCTTGTATACAAACCTAAAGAACAAATAAAATAGATGGAGGAAAGAAAACTTTCAAAGGAGAATTCTTATGACTTACGGTTTGCATAGTTGTCGTAAGATATAAGGGCCACAATTAAATCTCATCCAATGGATAAAATTGTGTGCACATTCCATTAACACTTAATATATTGTTACTTTAATTAACCCTATTATTAACTCTATTTAATTATTAAAATTGTACATGGTGGGGGACAATGTCATTAGGACCCTTAACTTTAAGTTGTGATTTAAAGTCACTTATATAACATTTAAATGTACACTATGAAACTTTATAATTTAATTTAAGCCACTTTTGTGATAATTAAATAAAGACTTTGAACATATAGATTATTAAAGTTATACCTTAATAGACTAAAGTAATTTCATTAATTTCAATTAAAACCCAAGGCCTTCGTACGGTTAACTAGGCCATGAGACCTTGTATATGTATAAAATACATATTTAACCCAAATGATTTAATCATTCTTATCGTAAATCAGATTAAATAGTTCATCTAAATTTAAGTGAATTTTATAAATTAAATCAATTTCACAAATAAGGGTGTGGAAAATGAATTTGATACCATAGCTCAAAAATTGTACCATAGTAAAATAACATTAAATAAATTATTGTGAGTAAAGTCAAATTTAAGGAATAATTTATTTACGACTTCAATGATTATCAAGCTTGTATTAGATAATAAATCATATGATTGAAAGGATTAAGTGGTTCCTTGATTAGTATAGATCAAAATTAATTATTTGTCATTTACGAATTAAGATTTCAATTATTAGTGAGTTTAAGTGAATAAGGTATGACAAACATTGATGTCCTAATTTCCATGAAGGGAAATATGTGAATATTTGAATATGTTATGCTAATTGACTAAATCAAGTCTAATGTTGGGATTTGTAACCCTCCTTCAAACTCAGTAGATGGTCAACTATATATATATATGCATGTATGTATGTATGTATGTATGTATGTACATGTATATATATTTGCATTTGTAATTAATGTTTTGTATATGTATTAGTGTTGCAAAAGGAAGATGAAGTGAAACAAATATCAACATTGAATGCTTGTTCCAAGGGGGGGTGATGGTGGCCCAAATGGAAATTGTCGACCCTAAGAGAGCCTATGGATCCTCTTGGTAGGTTGCGACTTGTAGGGGGTTGTGGCCCACTTGGGCTGCACCCTCATAGAGAGGGGGTCATGGCATGGTGTAACCCCTATTGTGTCCCTATATATAGGGTTGTGGAAAGGGTTACTTCCTATGACCCCTTATTGTGTGTGTGTGTGTTTAAAATAAAACTCTATTTAAAAATAATACTTGGTTTATTTGACATTAAATATTAATCTTAATAAAATTTAAGTATAAATATTTAATTTAAACATATATATGTATATGTATGTTTATATACATATACATATATACAACTCATTTAATTTAACTCCTATTGAGTTCTTTATTTTAACACATGTTTGGTACTCATTTATATTTGTATTATACACTTTGGTTAAGTTTAGTTTATATATATATATATATATATATATATATATATATATATATATATATATATATATATATATATATATATATATATATATATATATGTATGTATGTATGTATGTATGTATGTATGTATGTATGTATGTATGTATGTATGTATATTGCATACAATGTATATCTTCACCATTTCAACACATTTGGTAATTCTTCTAGAATCTATAATTATGGATTGAATAAATTTATTCATCTATTAAATCATTCAAATAATATTTGACAAAATGTGGGCATTGCATGATTGTGTGATGCTTGAGAACTAACATCTACATAAACATTATGGAGCCTTATGGAATCGTACTGGTGAAAGAGGGTTATTTCACAACCCCCACAACAAAAATCCTTTCTTAAAACACAAGAAATAATAAGAAATACTCATTCAAACATTTTTGTAGATAAACACAAAAATCTACTCTCTTCTTGCAACCAAATCACAGACTTGCATTACAAATTCATGAGCATTGATTACATAAGTCCTCAAGGGACTCAAGGGCTGTAACATAGCCCACAAGAAACCAAAAATAACAGAAAAGTAATGACATCTATAGCAAAAACAAATCTTCCCACACACTCCTCAAAACCCTTCCTCCAAACAAATTCTCAAAACAAGCATTGGCAACTTGCAATCAACTCCCCTTCAAAAAAATTATTTGTTGTAGCTGCATTTTTCTCCCTTCAACCTACAAATAAACTTTCTCAATATCATCCTACAATAGCCTCCTCCAAGAATGCTACACCCCTCCCCCCAAAATTGTCTTCCAATTCTTCTTTATTTATTTCACAATTCTCTAGACTCTCCACTATTGCTCAGAGAATTAATTAAAAATAAATTTTCTGCTCTCCACCACCAAGTACGCCATCTCATATAGCTGCAAAAATTAGACTTAAACTGATAATTAAAGCTTATTAAAAATCCAGTCACAGTAGCCTTGACAAAGATAGGAGGTTGCAGTTTTTTTTTCCTTTCTTTATCTCCTGAAAAAGCAAAAAGTTAATGCTTGACTTGGGTGCCCATTTCCCACTCCCTACTTTTTAAGGATCAACATTAAATGTTTTAAAAACTCCATTATCAAATTATAACACATCATGTTGTGTTTTCAATTATTTAGCAATTTAAATGCTTTAATTATACTTTTTACTTTACACCCCACTAGTCAACTTGTCAAAGTGCAAAATAAATTTAATTGAAAAGTTTAATTATTTGAAGACAAATAATTTTCCACCTCTTAACATGTAATCCAAGCTCAAAATTAATTTATTTTAAAATTTCAAAAATACTTCCACAAAATTTACCTCTTTTTGTTGATACAGGATTACCAATTGTCATGGATGCTCATGCATCAAACACCCACGGTAGAAAATAAATATTTCATGAGTCACACTTAGAAATATTTATAGAACATGTGTTTGTCTCATATTCACCTCACTACTTTGTCCACTGAGATCTTCCCATTCACCAAATTCTGCAACCTCACAATATTATATCCTTTCATCTTTACTCTACCCTTCAAGTATTTCAAAACTTTTAATCTAACCTCCCACCAATATATTTAATCAAAATTAACAATCAAACATATACCTCCACCTTCAAAAAAATAAATATACTTCAGTACCTCTATTTTTTTTTTACCTTTTTCCTCTTCCTTTACCTGGTTTGCAATGTGGTTTGTCACTCCTATTATGCTTTCAAAAAGGCACTATTGTTGCAATTTGATTTTCAACACCCAATTTAATGTTAGCACCACAATCCACATATTCATTCTCCACATTTTATAAAAAATAGTCAAGCTTGGTTATCAAGGAATCTTCATCTTCAATACTTTCAATCAAACAATCATAAGAAAACTTCATTTTCACCGCAGTTTGTTCACCACTCACATCTACTTCCAAAGGATTTATTGCTGCAACCTTTAACTCTACTTTTACATTCTCAATATCATCAAAACATGTACTAAAATCTGAAATTACCTCTTTACCTTTTGACGCAACCTTTGGATTAGCTAAATTTTTTTCATTCCACTCTCTTTCAATTGCTTCCAATCGTATTAGCAAATCATCTTTCTCTACTTGATGTCACATCTATGAGACTCTGTTGCACCCTCTTTCTTTCCTACATTCAAAAAATCATTAGAAAGATAAAAAATACTTTCTACTCTTCTATTTTCTATTTTCAATACCTCTCAATTCCTTAACAACACAAATCTTCAAACCCTCAGGTTTTACTTATGTAAACTACCTCCTTTGGCAATCTATTTACAAAACCCTCTTCCAATATTCACCAATATTATTGTAAACTGCCTCCTTCAATGATCTGTTTGAATCATGGGAACCTCAGATCCTCAAATCCTCTTAAAATTTCTTCTTACTACTTGCACATTCATCTGCAAACAAAATCCACAAATTCACTAATGCTTCTGCTTGGACACTTAGGAACACATGTTTTGATACCACTAATGAAAGAGGCTTATTTCACAACCCCCACAACAAAAATCCTTTCTTAAAACACAAGAAATAATAAGAAATACTCATTCAAACATTTTTGTAGATAAACACAAAAATCTACTCTCTTCTTGCAACCAAATCGTAGACTTGCATTACAAATTCATGAGCATTGATTACATCAATCCTCAAGTGACTCAAGGGCTACAAAATATCCCACAAGAAACCCAAAATAACAGCAAAATAATGACATCTATAGCAAAAAAAATCTTCCCACACACTCCTCAAAACCCTTCATGCAAGCAAACTCCCAAAACAAGCATTGACAACTTGCAATCAACAACTCTTCAAAAACAAAAAATCTCTGTTGTAGCTGCATTTTTCTCCCTTCAACCTACAAATAAACTTTCTCAAAACCATCCTATAGTAGCCTCCTCCAAGAATGCTACACCCCTCCCCCCAAAATTGTCTTCCAATTCTTCTTTATTTATTTCACAATTCTCTAGACTCTCCACTATTGCTCAGAGAATTAATTAAAAATAAATTTTCTGCTCTTCACCACCAAGTATGCCGTCTCATATAGCTGCAAAAATTAGACTTAAACTGATAATTAAAGCTTATTAAAAATCCAGCCTTGACAAAGATAGGAGGTTGCAATTTTTTTTTCCTTTCTTTATCTCCTAAAAAAACAAAAAGTTAATGCTTGACTTGGGTGCCCATTTCCCACTCCCTACTTTTTAGGGATCAATATTAAATGTTTTAAAAGCTCCATTATCAAATTATAATGCCTTATGTTGTGTTTTCAATTATTTAGCAATTTAAATGCTTTAATTATGTTTTTTACTTTACAACCCACTAGTCAACTTGTCAAAGTGCAAAATAAATTTAATTATTTGAAGATAAATAATTTGCCACCTCTCAACATGTAATCCAAGCCCAAAATTAATTTATTTTAAAATTCCAAAAATGCTTCCATAAAATTCACCTTTTTTTGTTGATACAGGATTACCAATTGCCATGGATGCTCCTGCATTAGGTACCCTATGATTTTTATTTTTAATACCCCATATTAAAATATAAATAATTTATATTTTTTTACTTTATTACATTAATGGAGATGAAATTTGGATAGTTTAGTTCATTTATTTAATTTTATTCTCCTATTTTGTTGAATACACTAAAATAGAAGAGGGGAAACATACTAGGATTTATTAACGTAATTCTTGCAATGCTTGTGATAAAATGATAACCTAGTTAAAAACTCTGATTTAAACTCTATGCAAGACTTTTACACACACATGCCATAGTTACAAGAACCCTTTTAAAATGATATTTTCTACATGCACTTACCACATGACTTTACAATAATGAAATGAAAGTAGTCATATTCATATTTTAACTTGCATATTTCAACTCTCACATACTTGTAACACAAGACACAAAAATTTTCAATGGCCATGGAATGCTCACCTCCCAACTGTTGACCTCTCATAAGTCACCCTGGAGCTAGGAGATCTCCCTTAGAATGAGGTTACACACACAAAATCATACAACCATTTGCAACCATAATGAAACATCTTCCAAATAATAATGATCACATATCCATCCCTTCTCCCTTTCCCATCATGACCCAAGCATGCAATATCATTTGAACACATAAAATCTACAAATACCAATATTTTTCATTCATTTAAAATAGGGATGATATGCCCATAGGGGTGATTTTATCACTAGCATCTCTTCCCACATTTAGAACATAAACCAAAAGAAACGCATAATTTAAAGAATGAAACATCACCCAAAAAATTTAAATCTCATTGGCATACCTTGCACAAATAAATCAAGAAGCCAAGACACCTACCTCTTTGAACTCTTCAAATAATGAAGAGGATAAGTTGAGAACATCTTCAAATCCAACTCCATCTTCCAATCCCTTCCCAAGCCGACAAAAGAACTCCCTCTCCCAAAATCAACAAGTGAAAATTCTCCAAAAAATAAAACAAAGAAAATAATGCTCTCTCCCAAAAATCTCCCCTTTTCTTCATTCTCAAATGGGAGTAAATAGGAAACCCTAATTTGAGTTCCATGAATAAAGGAGTGGCACTTGTCACTCTCTCTTTCCCCCCCTCAAACTCTAATAATATGACACTCTAATAGCATCATTTCTATGAAAACCATGCAAGATCTAACAATTAAAAACACAATATGAACACCAAATTTATGTGAAAACTCTTATAGGAGAAAACCATGCAAAAAATATTGCTTGTATATAAAAGCTTTCTACAATCTTTGTAGGCACCAACCTACAAGAAACACCAATCCCCTCTTATACAATGTGTGAGCACCGGCCCATTAGAGACCCCAATCTCCACTTGTAGAATTTGTAGGAACCAACCCATTGGAGACACCAATCTCTTCGATATGAGGCACCAACCTCCAAATGTAGACAATGTATTCCTCCTTAAATTGTTTTTTTCAACAAATGATATATATATAATATCTTCACAACTCTGCTCTATTCTTCTTCTCAAATTTTATGCTTCTTCAATGAATGACAAACTCTTATAATGCCCTAATAAAACCATACTATACATAATCTCTTTCTTACAAATTTAATGTCATCTTTCATATAATTTTCTTCTTCAAATATGCATGTATTCCTCTTTAATTTTTTTTTTTTTGAATAATCTTCTATATTCTCTTCATACACTCTTCTTTCATTTGTATGATATATCCTATTGACTCTACACTTACTTCTTTATTCACTCTTCATCTATCTCTCACACCACCTCCATATTCCATAATCACTTTTTATATCATCTTATCTTTATGAAGAGATAACACCTTTTTGAAGAGAGATGACCTTTTAAATAGTCATCACCTTTGTTAGCAAATCCTTTATACTTTTATTTAAATGCTACCTCAAAGATAATTGTTGGCTTTGCACCCTTTCACTTAACCTTAATCACTACCTTCACTAGATCACTCCCTTCTTACAATGGATCACTCCATATCATATTTACCAATTATGATCACTCTCCTATCCTTATTTCCATATGAGATTGTTGTATATTATTGTTAAGCACTCTCCTTAATTATTATTAATTGTTGCTTCTAATAATCATATGATTGCTACATTTGTTTAGAATAAACTTTGCTTTTTTTGGTTATATTTATCACTGCTTTTTAACTAATGATCGTTGTCTTTGTTTAGGATAAAATTTATTTTTTTGTGGTTATATTTATCACTACTTTTTAAGTAATGATCGTTGCCTTTGTTTAGAATAAACTATGCTTTTTTTGTTATATTTATTGATGCTTCTATTATTTCCTTTTTATATAAAATTTGGGCAATCTTATTAATCTATGTATGGTTGGTCATGAATAATATAATAATTAAAATTTAATTTCTAATTAAAATGTGGCACCAAAATAATGAATGTTGGTCAATATATAATATTATTTTTTCTAGATGAGGTCGAGAATGATCTTCCTCTTATGAAATGACCTATGGATTTTGGCCTATAACGATTATTTTCTTTCAATAATATCTTCCCTTTGACATCAATGCCAACAAGTTCTAGCAATTCTCACTTTTGAAAACTTTAAAAATGAGATTGGATTCAACCCTCCAAATATTGGCTATATAATAACCATGAGAAAACAACGTATCATCTTAAACAACCCACCCTGATTCACATGCTAATTTTTTTCAAGTTCACTAAATGGACTACACTAGCATTTCGTCAAACAATTGGTCAATAAGCTGCTATAAATTTGTTTCATATTGTTTTTCAATTGGTCTACATAGGTCATGTCATCACGTGGTATGATACCCAGGTACAACTCCTTGTAAGCTACTAACAGATTTCAAACCCCACGTTAACTAAAATATACGAATATTTAAGTTTTCCCTCCAAATAGAAAAGCCAAATTTGAGTGTACAAATATATTTGTTAGTAAAGAACTGCAGATATAATAATATTTTCACCTCTGAAATTTAACTTTGATAATTCATCAAATTACCCAAAACTTAGATGTCAAAATTATCTTGGAAGAAATTTCCTAATCTGCAAATGATTTGCTCATGCGTGTAAACTGATGATTCCACCCATAATGGATTTGGGTTTTTGTCCAAGTCACGAAACTCAAGGATTTTCGTCCTCCAATTTCAGCTCCAAAATCCAAACAAATTCAATTACCTAACCAAGATGCTTGCAAATGAGCTTTTCAAAAAAAATTAAAAATTGTATTTACCTATCTGTAACTGCTCACTCTTTTCTTGAAAACCCCAATCAATTTTTTAATTGAACTCTTTATTTCTCCAAAAAGTGACTTTTAATAAAATATTTAACTTTTCAGCTAAAGTCAGTCTCAAATAATTAAAATAATTAATTTTAAGTTGCCTTTTATGACAACTTAAATAATTATTTAATTATTAAATATTTTTGCACCCTGGCACTACAGAAACACAAACTTCGACTGGAAATAACACTGAAGGTGCCAACAATACTCCAAAACACCTCAAACAATTGATATCCCCTCTACTAATATTGACTGTCGCTGAGAAAATCAAAGACTACAAGCATCGTTGACATGAACGAAAATGGGGACATTAAATCATCTACTCCTTTATTGCACCTATGCAAGGGAGGCTTGGAGTTCACTCATTCAAAAGATTTAGTTCTCTCCAAAATTGTGTTACTGTTGCAAGGTGTGCGCCCTTGGTCTCCTTGTGTTGTGTAGCATAATGCTTGGGTTTGTGACATGGCTTAGCCGCCTCTTGTGGATTCATTAACTCTGATGGTTGTATCGGGCATTAACAAGTCGATCTTTTGGTGCAATGGCAACTGTCTTAGTAATAATTAGTATCAGAGCTAGGGTCACAGGTTTGAACCCCTCACTTGCACCGAGGGGGGATTGTTGCAAGGTGTGGGCCCTTGGTCTCCTTGTATTGTGCAACACAGCGCTTGAGTTCGTGACATGGATTAACTGCCTCCCATGGATTCATTGACTTTGATGGTTGTATTGGGCATTAATAGGTCAATCTTTTGGTGCAACGACAACTGTATGTGCAACAGTTACACGGGGAGGTGTCCCCACCCCTCAAACCCTCCTCCCTATAAGTGAAAAATAATAATATTGATCAATGATGTCTCCAACAACAATGGCTATAAAATGATAAAATAGAATAAATGTTTTGAATTTTTTAGTTCTTCTTTTGTATATTAGGGTGTGGGAGAGTTTGTGGGACCACATGCCCCTTTTAAACCCAATAAAAAAATATCAGATGTACTTAAAAAAAACATTGAATTGTATCTTTTTTTCATAGGGCTGCTTGGCTGTCCCCAAGATGGTTGAGGGACATCTCACCTAACCACCATGGGGACAGCTAGGCATCCCCTATGTGTTTCCTATCATCCCCAATTATAGGGAGACATTTCTTACATATTTCTGAAAATTCTTAGCTGGGAGGATGGCTATGGGATGTCCCTTGATGTCTCGCCATACTTGAAATGCCTCAGGGGATGGAGATAGAGGTTTGAGGAGTGGGAACACGTCCCCATGTAACACAACTTAGAAACAAGCTTCTTTATCCCTAACACCCTCATTTTGAGCTTCTTGCTATTCTTTTAAATGAATAATCTGAAAAAGGATGCATGATCTTTAAGATGACTTAATCCCTCTTTCCAAAGTAGCCGCTTGTAATCCAAACAGATTCAAGATTCTTCAACTAGGGCATTGACAGCTTACCAACAATAACTGACCCTTGTAGCCCGGGGAAAAAACTGACCCTTGTAGGGTAAGCCCTTTTCAAGAACAAACTATTCCACGGGTTGCCGTACATTCACAAATATTACACATCAACAAATTCTTATAGTAAATAACAGAGCATTGCAAAATTCATTTACAAATATTGACAGCTGGTTAAACTACTGTCAACTGTTCAGCCAAAATAGATGATTAGAAGTTACAATGAAGAAACAACAGTAGAACCTATGCTAAATGGTAAATTAATTTACAGAAGGAATGCCCCTGAAAAATGCTTCCATTAATGATCTCATATTCAAATTAGTGGGATACAGAAGTTGGCAATAGCTGCTTGGTATTTTGTCATAGCATTTATATGCTACCTTTGTGATTCTGAGCTGTGGTTAATAATTGAGGGATCTGAACTAATAGGTCCATTCTCCAGTGAGCCAACAATATGTTTACCTTGAGATTCCAAAGGCTCAATCAAATAAATGCCTCCATCAGTCAATCCAATAGCAAACTGGTGAGGCTCAAGTGGGTGTGCAGCAATTGCAAGAGGATAGACATTGTTGCTGTCAATGGGAACCAAGACAAGTTCTGTTAATTAAGATGAAGTTAACAGTTCAAGAATATCATAAAACTTGGTACCTTTTACTTCTAAGATCATCCCTACTCAAAATACCTTACCTTCTCATGCCTGATGGTAAAAATGCATAAGGAGGGATATGGCAGCAGGGCGTGAGGACATCTGCATCAAATACACCAACTGCACCATCACAAAAACTGGTATACACTAGGTGGCTATCACATGAGTATGTAGCGTTTGAAATAGGTGCAGCCATCGAATCCTTTGGTTCCCACTGCAACAGAAAGTTGTAAGAAGTTATTAGCTTTAGATTTGCAAATTTTACATCTAACGAAAAAGCCCATTATATATATGATCAGGACTCATACAAGAATAGAATCTTACACTGCACACCCGTTCCAATCTCGAAGCATCATAAATGGCCAGTTGGCTCTCCTGCACAACTAGCAAGTGAACCTGGTCCTTATGAAACTGTATTTTGCTAATTCCAACTGGTGATGGTGACCCTTCTTTGTGCGGAGATACAATTTTTTCTCTATGTTTTTCCCATCCATCTATGTTCCAGGCACAGAGCTGCTACCACAATATCGATCTCAATTAACATAGCTTCTTTTGCTACTTAAATCCCAGAAAAGCAAATTAGTTTAGTAACTCTCAAGGAGCTAAAATTTGTACCAGAGCATCAGCTCCAGCTGATATCAGCAGATCCAAAGCTAGTGAAAATGCCAGACCAGTGATTTTCTTTTGATGTCCCTCCAGCATTACTTTCTGGAATCAAATGTATTCAATAGTATTGTAGAAAGAGGGCATGACTGGAAATCATGAAAAGCTATATTTAGTTAAAAAAACTGACATTTATAGTACCTTGTTCAGCTTGAGATAGAATATAAGAATACTTTTGTCCTCCAATCCGAAAGCTATGATATTATTATCCTTTGGATAAAAAGAAAAAACTGTTGCTGCTGGGGAAGGGGTTAACAAGGTCTCCAGATTCTGCATAAACAATTGCATCATATGCACTAAAGCATCTTGTGTTGATCACCAAGAAACCATGAATTTGTGAATGAACATCAACTGGAAGACATATTTCTACCATATCATTAACTTATTTTAAAATTGTTTGCAAGTTTATCATGTTTTGCAGTCTGAGAAATACTAATGTAAAATCAAGACCATGATTGGTGAAACAAAAGTATAAAAATATAAACAAAACTATTCATTCTAAATGAATATATCAATCACCTTTAAAGTTATCATGTTAATTAAGGACACTACTCCACCAGAAGCAGATAACAGGTATTGATCATTGTTTGATAAAGCAATGCATGAGATTGCTTTTCCTGGATTTCTGTACCTTAAGTCATTGGTCATAGAATCACTACTTAGCTGTGCCAGCTCAGATGGAACATTTAATGTTACCTGTAACATACCTTCCTAATATTCAGTCAAACTAAATGCTTACTTTAATTTAAAAACAAAAACATTTCCACTATAAGTCCAAGAAAGTGTACATCCGAGAATCTACACCTTCCCGGTTGGATTCCACTCATTACATGCCCATTTCCATAGCGTCAGAACAGTATTGGAGTCTAAAGCTAGGACGTCAGAACCTGAATTTGTATAGAGTAACTGAACAATCTGTATAACAAAAAGAGTGAAAGTAGACGTGTGTAAGGCACCAAGCAAAAGAGATTAAGAAATTTCATAATTTTGTCTAGCAAATAGCAGATGAGATCTTGCCTTTCCTGTTGATTTTGGATCTGGTAATTTGAAAGATCTACAGGGGGCTGAATTTGACACCTCTGCAAGCTTCCAGTTTTTAATCTTGTATGCATCCTCATCTTGAGGCCTTTCTTTCACATCTTCTGCTCGTTTATTATCAACATTATTCTGTATTTGCATAACAACAACTGCAGTTAATTACACATTTCAAGCAATCAGTAAATTTACATGCTTGAACATTAATGTCAGAATGGAGGGAACATGACATAACATTAAGCAAAGAAGAAGATTATTACACGAGGCTAGCCCATAATAGGCTTCCTTGCACTCACATTACAGATTTATAACCCCCATAATTTCACTAATCAACACATGTTTTAGAATGGTGTAATGGGCTTTGCACAACCCTAACATTAAAATACAATAAATATCTGATCTTGTTTTTAGAAACAAATGGGTGAGAAATTTTTAAAATCTATGTTTGACATCTCCCTAACAGATTCATCACCATGATAAAGCATATGTTAAGACTTGTAGACCAGAATTCCTTATATATATAACACTAGTTAAATGCAGGATTCATGTTAAGTTCACCCAAGGAGAAAACAATAAAACTAATCATACAAGTATTAGAGGTTGTAACTTACCAATTAAAAAACCATCAAATGTACATTTCCTAAGGTAAGGAATCCTTCTTTAGCATGAAAATACACCACGTCCTCTTAATACACATTTTCAACCATTGGATCACAATTGTCTAAGGCTTTTCAAGTCTGTCATCAAGATTCAGAATTTAGTCTTTGTAATGTCCCCTAAATTGAGACATCAGTTTCAGTAGATTAGCCTATTATTTTGACCCTCGTAGGCTAATGAAGGTGGTTAGAGGGTCTTCTGAGGATTGCATCATCTCCAGTGTTCAGTAATTATCGGTTTTGGCTTTCGTTTGAGGCTTCCAAGACTCCGTATGCTCTACTTACTATTTATAGTAAGTCAAAAGTTGATAGAGAGGGACCCTTACTATTTTTAGTAAGGCATGTGGTCGTATGGAGATTCATCAGTTCAGACGGCGTAATGAGTTATGGTTTATTTAAGGAGTTATTAATGTTTATTTGGCTCAACTAACATTAATAAATTAAAAGGTGATATTTTAATGTTATGACTTAATGTTATTACTTGAGGTCAAATCATCATTAAAAGGGGGCCAAATCGATTAATTAATTATTGGGCGCCAACTCCAAAGTACTTGAGGAAATATTAAAAGATGTTAGAAATAACATTTAATGTTATTAAATGTGCTTTTCGAGGAAATTCGACTTTCTCAAGAGGGCTATATATTTTTACTTTGGATTCTTTTGGCATTCATTCGATTGAGCATTGTTTCAGGAGAAATTTGTTTGAGAAGTGGAAGCCAAGGGTTTTCAAACTTTGTGCTATTGGAGAACAATCATTCTTCAGTATTGCAGCCTTTTGAAGTAGTGAAATATCTACTGAATGTGGCATATAGGAGGGCATCATATAGGTGTTCTATTTGTGCAAACTAGTGAAACCAATCTGAAGGGTTTGATTGCATTATCATTCAGAGATTGCAGGATTGAGAAGAAGCATTGCAGACTCATCTTTTGTCTACTTATATCTGATCTTGGAAGAAGTACAGCCTTGCATATTTCAGCCTCCATTTGCAGTAGAGGGTGGCTCCTTCCAGAAGGATTTTGATCTAAGAGGCTTCAAAAATATCAAATAAATTCACACAAGGGGCGCCTAGGCTTAAGGATCCCAGCCATACAAATTTTGAAGAAAAAGGCAGCATATTGGTGGAGAATCGAATTAACAAAGAGGCTGCTTTTTGGTCTGCAATTTCATGGCAGCAGTAGATAAATATCATACATTTCGGGCATGCATGTAATTTATTCTTCCCTACAAATAATCAATAAAATCAAACATTAGGAGTGCTGCAATCTATTTAGTTTCTTGTATTTCTTTATTTTTATTCCCAGCATTAGTCTTATTATATGCAAAAATACAAAAAAACCAGAAAACCCTCACAAAAAACACAAAAAATTATAAATAACAAAAGTCACAAAAAAACAAGGGCATGAAGTGTTCTTACATTCTTCTCTCCAACAACAGTTCTAGGAAGTTCGTTGAGATGTTTTTGAAAATAAAAATGCACGCTCTGTCATTGCCCTAATGGTTTGCAGAGGTACAGTATTACCAACACATGGATCCACCTAGAACATCTTCAAAACAGCCAAGGTACATACGAATTGCCATCCATTCCATAGAGATAGTCATGCCAATGCTATCAAACTAGTCTATGTAAGATTTGATGGGAATCTAATCACACAAGCTTGAAACTACATGAATAAAGAAGGTTACACAAGCTACAAGCAAGAACACATATAATGTAGAATCCAAATATTGAGGATAAAAAGATGCGATGGAAAGGTTTGCATATAGTATATATAGGCCTTTGGTATGCACACTCAAGGAGATTATATTTGAGGTCATGTGGTTTTCAATCATTTCCAATTAGGAAGTGAGTTAACACAATCTAAGTAAGAACTCAAGAGTTGAATTGTCAATTAGTGAATCAATTAACTCTATAATATGACTGTGACAAAGGTGGCTTTGGTTGAACAAAGGTGGTACCTAACTACCATCAATCAAGAGTTGATGAGCCAGTGGTGACACTTGTGAACCTCAAGTCAAGGCATACACAGGTCATTATTTGCTACCTTGTTGAGAAAAATTAATTATTCTTAATATCCTAAGTAAACTTATTAATAGGTGCAATAGTACACCAACACCCAACATCCTCCAAAATTACAACTAAGGAGAAATGTGAAATGGGTCTTAACAAAACAAGCCATGTCAAGTATCCATGTATAAAAATAAACGTCCAAAGAGAAAATGAAGAGTGCATCTCATTGGACTACACTACTTGTCCCATGATGTGTCTGTTGATGTGATTTTTGTGACTGCACCAATCAGCAGAACAAAGTAATCCGAAGGCTACTCCATTCTCTCTTGATCAAAGTATTCCGTGCGCTAAGATTGCAAAAAAGATCGCACATTCAACTCCAAGGTTCCGAAATGCTTTGGAATACCCTTAGTAGGTTCATTGTCATATGTTGTTTTCACGAGGGGACTTACACAATTGTTCAAAAGGTTTGCAGTTGACAACAAGTAAAGATTTGAAGGGATTTTCGAGCGAATGATTTAGCATTGATGTATGCCCTTTCCTAAAACTAACCAAAATTATGCAGAATTGAATGGCTGCAGAGATTTAGAAAATTATGTCCTAGTCTAAATGCAAGAGGTATTGAGCTTGACTTCAATGAACTTCAACCAAACGTTGCCTTGCCTCCCGTTGGACAACTTCGACAAGGTTGGTGCAATCTTCAGGCGAGCGAAAAGATGTTCAAATCACGACTAGTCAATGCAAATACCACCAAAACGATGCATGCATACACATGAATCTTGACCGAAGTTAAGTCTAAAAGGTATTCCAATTGACCACGCAAGACAAACTTACCATCAGTAAGCTTGTTAGTGGTATGGATTAATGAAGCTCACTTAAATCAAATACAACCACCCATAATTAACTATTTTCATGAAAATTACTCTAACTTATATCCTACTAGAAGTTGAAGGATGGAGAAACCTGTAATGTCCCCTTCTCAAGCATGATGAATTTTGTTGACCGTTGGCCTATTCCAGAGACCCGTAGGCTACTCAGAGTGTAAAATTAGGGTTTCCCGTTCGAAATGGAGATTGACCGGCGGATCCTTTACGGGTTTTCAAAGAGCCAGTGATATGTTGGATTGCAATCGAGCATCTTCCTCGATTTACTATTTTTAGTAAATTCTATTTCTTAGTGGTCCCTGGATTTTCGATTGGCCATTCTTCACCAGTTCATTTTTGACTGGCTGGGATATTTTGGAGAGATAAGTTCAATTAATTTAAATAATGTTATATTTTAATGTTGACCCCTTGGCCTAGCTTCATCACTTCAAGTTTTTTTAAAAAGGTGGTCTTCATGGGGGAACACCTCATTGAGGAGCTTTAATAATTTCTAAGGTCTAAAATCTTGCTTGGAAAGGGATGCCAACCTTGTTGAGAGAATTGAATTAAAATAAAGTCAAAATAAAGCTTTGAGAAAAGGGATGCCACCCAAGGAGGGAAAATGAACAAATTCAAATTTGAAATTAGGGCGCCTTCTTGATGCTTCTAGAAGATTCCTCTCAAGCTTATAAAATGAGGCCTTTGCTCTTCAGTTAGACATCTATTGACTTTTGTAATGTTATGCTGCCGAAATGGTGCTGGACTGCTTTGAGGAATGAATGCCTCCTAGCTTGGCTCTACTTCTTGCTTGAGAGATAGCAACTAGTGGAGACGATAGTTTGTTGGTGAGAGAATTTTGTAGTGAGGTTTTCTTTGTAGCTTTGTCTGCTTGTAGTTCAGTTTCTTGCATTTTATATCCATTTCTGGAGTTGCTGATTCAGTGTAGCTGAAGGGTGTTTGTGCTCATATATCCAGAAAATAAAATATTCTTGTTAAGGGTAATGATCCATTTGAGTTTCCACAAGCTATAGAGGCGACTATGTTTGACAAAGTTTCAGTTTTTAATTAAGAGCGATTTTTTTAAAATCGCCCTTCCATTAAGAGGTAAGAGTACCTTTTGTGCTTGTCTTGAATTTAAGTGCCGATATATGATTTAGGAGATGAAGTTTGGGGTTCAATATTGGGCGCCATCTTCTTAGGGTCACTTTGCATTTAATCTCATGTGATTTGAGTGAGTTTTGGGTGAGTAGTGAGCATTTTAGGGTAATCTGGAGTTGCTGGTTATGCATTTCAAGTTGTTGTTTTGTCATATCAGATTTAGGAGATTGCATCTTTGGTGAAGGGTTGGTGATTAGAAGTCTTACTAAGCTTTGTGGAGATCATATTCTTTATTGCAGCAGTGGAGAGCTTCTATTCTTGTTCATTGCAAGCACTCTCAATTATTCTGTAAGCTGAACAGTAGTACTGTCAGCATTTCTTAATCTATCTCTTCAAGCTTTGTAATACCCACTGAATAAGTGGAAGAGGTTGGGTTTCCGCCTATCTTACATTTGAATTGCATTTGTAGTTCTTAGTATCTCCGCCATATGGTAGCCCCATTCCCACTCTGGGCTGGAAAGCACATCGTTGGTGTTGAGTCACTTTCAGTTTTGTAGCTTCTGTTCATTGTACTAACGACCCTCTTGCCATATGGCAGCCTCTCTCTTCTTGAGATTGAGTGTGCATTCTTGGCAAAGAGTTACTTGCAACTGCTGATTTGGATTGGACTAACCCTAACGGGTGCTTTCTGCATTGGTGTGTTCATTGACATAAATTGAAAATATTGGCTCGGAATATTTCAGTGGTATCAGAGCCAAGATCCTGCCATCCTGTGAGGAAAAAGGCCTTGTATGAGTGACAGAGAAAAAAGATACTTAGCGAGAGAAGAAAAGAAAGGTGTAAAGCAGTGGTATCGGGTTCCAGAGGGTTAGACAACATTAGAGGTATTGAGAGCACATTGGGAGTCTTCTCAGGAAATAGAAATGGTGGAAGGTGAGAGGTCAGGGGGTGGTAATGAGAGGTTTACCAGCAACAGAGAAGAAAGTGGAAAGGGAAGAAAAAGAACGCCAAGTCCGGGAAAGAGGCTCGAGAGGAAGATTGACGCCATGATGGATATGATATCTTTCATAATGGGGAAAATGGGTCAGAACCCAATCCCACAGAACAATCCAGGGCATACAGGAGAACACAGTGCCTCCAACCAGCATAATGGACATGCGGCCCAGCCTACTTCAAATAGCACATATATTTCTTCTAGGCCATTTAAACCCACTTTCTTGGCACCAGTGAATCCTCAACCTGATCCAAAAGAAAATGCATCATTTGTGGAACAATTGAGACTTGACCATGTTGAGTATGAGTCTCTTCCTAATGAAATCAAGCAAGACATGTCCTACAACGACTTTGTGGACCATAAGAGGAAGAATAAAGGGCAAGGAAGACACCGTGATCATAGGGGAACAGCAGTACAGAGGGACTTACACCAAGCCATCAACAAGGTTACGCTTCCACATTTTGATGGGAGTGATAGTAGTTCAGCTCGAGCTTGGATACAGAAGTTAGACAACTATCTAGCCTTCAGACCTATGGCAGAAGAGGAGGCAATCAAGTTTTCTACGCTTCACTTAGATGGGGTAGCACACGAATGGTGGTACCATGGCCTAGTCACCTTGGGTCATCGGTCTATCACTACCTATGATGAGTTCACTAATAGACTCATAGAGAGATTTGAGAAAAAGGATCCAGAAGTACATTTCAGAGAGTTGGCACAACTTAGACAATATGGCACAGTTGATGCCTACATAGCTGAGTTTCAGAGACTTTCAGTAATGGTCACGGGAATCATTGAGAGGCAGTTGGTGATCCTATTTAGTGAAGAGCTTATGGAACCACTCAAAGGTTGGATTAAAGCTTTTGATCCACCCTCTTTACAAGAGGCAATGAAGAAAGCAAGAAATATGGAGTGGGCTGCTCCTAAAGAAAAATTTCAATCCAAGCCCCCATTCCACAAAAAGGGTGGAGATAAAAGACCTCACCATAAGGAGACTAAATAGCATAAAACTCATGTCACAAGGTTGGATCCCGAGACCCTGAATGAACTCAGAAGAAAGGGGTTATGTTTCAAGTGTAGAGAAAAATGGTCCCAAGATCATATTTTCCCAAAAGGAATCAAAATTCATTAAATTGAATACTATTCAGCTGAAGAAAGTAATTCTGATTTTTCAGACCAGCAATCTGATTTTGATGATAGTGAAGTGTTAAGAGCACCAGAAGAGTCCGAAGATGAAAAGGGAGGTGGGGGTGCTTTTGCCCAACTTTCGAGTTTTCACAAAAATGAATCCTTCAAAGTTCAAGGGATGATTAAGGGGCAGCAAATAGTTGCTTTGATTGACACTGGAGCAACGCATAATTTCGTTGATGAAGGTATGGTGACAAAGAAATGGCTCCAAACGGAATAATTTGAAGGCTTCAAGGTTATGGTTGCTGATGGGTTTCACATCTCTTGCACCAAGAAGATTTCAAACATGTCTATGCAATTGGGCAACTATGAAGTCAAAGATGACTTCTATGTAGTCAACATCAGAGATACAGATGTCATTCTAGGCATTCAATGGCTACGTTCACTAGGAGAGATCTCTCTAAATCTGCAAACCATGGAGGTCAAGTTTCAATCTGTTGGAAAGAAGGTAGTGTTAAGGGGAATGTACAATGGTGGTCCTCGCATTGTGTCATTCAAAAGAATGGAGCGGTTGATTAGGCATGATCAAGTTGAGTGGGCTGCGGAATGTATGATTCTTCCAGCTAATCCAGTTGAAACCAAGAGAGACTACCCTCCTAATATTCAGACTATACTCACGAAGAAGAGCATGGTGTTTGCTGATTTACCTCCTAGGCCACCTCCTGAATGGGGATCTGAGCATGTCATAGAACTCAAGGAAGGGGCCAAGCAAGTCATTACAACATCTTATCGGTACCCTAAGAAGCAGAAGGACGAGATTGAGAAGAACATCAGAGAACTTTTAGAGATGGGCTTCATTCGCCCAAGCAAGAGTCCTTTCGCCTTAGTTGTAGTTCTGGTGAAGAAGAAGGATGGTACCATCCGCATGTGTGTGGATTATCGTGCTTTGAAGGATAGATGAGCTACATAGAGCTAAGTTCTTTTCAAAGATTGATTTGAGGTCGGGCTACTACCAAATTCAGATGAGAGGGTCGGATGTTGAAAAGACTGCTTTTAGATGCCACTATGGTCACTTTGAGCTTTTAGTCATGCCATTTGGGTGACTAATGCTCCTGCTACCTTCCAGTCTTGTATGAACAGAGTTTTTCAGAAGCAATTAAGTTCACATTGATCTTTTTTTATGATATCCTTATCTACAGTAAGACATGGGAAGAACATCTCAAGCACTCGGAGGAAGTGCTTAGCATCTTGGAATCAGAAAGCTTGTTTTCCAAAGAATCCAAATGTGAATTTGGAATGAAGGAGTGCTCTACCTTGGTCACATAATCAGTGTTGATGGTGTGAAGGTTGACCCTGAAAAGATGAAGGCGATAATTGATTGGCCACCTCCAGAGAACTTGACTCATTTGAAAGGGTTCTTAGGTCTTTGTGGTTTTTACAGAAGATTTGTGAAAGTCTACTCTCAAAATGTTGCTCCTCTTACTGACCTCACGACAAAGGGGGCTTTCTGTTGGTCAGAAAAAGCTCAAAATACTTTTGATAAGTTCAAGAAGATCATGAGCTCTTGTCCGGTTTTGGCCATACTAGATTTTTCCAAGCCTTTCGAGCTACAGTGTGATGCATCTGGAGAAGGTGTGGGGGGCTGTTTTGATGCAAGACAAGCATCCCATTGTGTTTGAAAGTAGAAAGTTGAGAGGTGTTGAAAGGACCTACTCCATCTATGACAAGGAAATGCTTGCAATCATGCATGCATTAGCTAAGTTCAGACAGTCTTTGGTGGGGAGCAAGTTTGTGGTCAAGACTGATCACAATAGTCTCAAGCACTTCATGCATCAGAAAGATTTGAAAGAAAGACAACAAAAGTGGGTGAGTAAGCTTCAAGCTTACGATTTTGACATTGAATATGTGAAAGGGAAAAACAACATTATGGTGGATGCTCTATCTAGGAGAACTCATTTGAGCTCATTCTGTGAGCTTACGGCTGATTGGAAGGAGGCGTTGCTTGCTGATTATGCCAAAAATCAGTTTGCAACCAGCGTCATTGAAGGTGCTTTTCATGATGAAAGGTACAAAGTGGTTGATGGTTTGATACACTACAAAGGAAGGATCTTTTCGATGGCTAATTCTAAGCTCAAAAAGAAGATTTTGATGACATTCCATGATATTCCACTTGCTGGTCATTAGGGTTTTTTCAAGACATTTAGGCAAATTTGGGAGAGGTTTTCTTGGAAGGGGCTGAAAGGGGAAGTCCAACGCTACATCCAGGAGTGTCCCACTTGTCAGATGAACAAAAATGAGCATTTTCTACCTGCTGGTCTGCTGCAACCTCTTCCCATTCCCAACCAAAAATGGGAAAGCATATCAATGGACTTCATCACTGGGTTGCCAAAGGTCCAAGGCAAAGATTGTATATATGTTGTGGTGGACAGATTAACAAAGTTTGCTCACTTCTTTGCCATCACTAGCTCATTTTCAGCAGCTCAAGTTGCAGATTTGTTCTTCCATGAGGTGTTTAGATTGCATGGGTTGCTGAAAAACATTGTGAGTGATAGGGAAAGCAAGTTCCTAAGCACCTTTTGGCAAGAAGTCTTTAGAATGAGTGGTACGGTGCTCACTCCAAGCACTAGTTATCACCCTCAAACTGATGGACAAACAGAGGTTGTGAACAAGTGGTTGGAAGGATACCTTAGAAATTATGTCTCGGAGCAGCAAAGAGCATGGGTGAAATGGCTTCACATAGGCGAGTATTGTTACAATTCCTCCTTTCACATGTGAATAAGGATGTCTCCTTTCATGGCTCTTTATGATTATGAGGCTCCTAGCTTTGTTGATTTGGTGTTTGGTGATAGCAAAGCCCCTCAAGCCAAGGATTTGTTGCAGCATAGTCAAGATATCTTGAAGTCCTCGAAGAACAACCTTCAGATTGCACAGAATCAGCAGAAGATGTACGCTGATCAACGGCGTGTTGAGCGCTCTTTTGAGGTTGGAGATATAGTTTATCTTCGATTATAGCCTTACAGAAAGTCTACTCTCAAGAAGAGTGGAGCGGAGAAGCTCAAACCTCACTTCTATGGGCCATTCAAAGTTATTAGAGAGGTTGGAGCAGTAGCCTATGAATTGGAGCTACCATTGAATAGCAGAGTACACAATGTCTTCCACGTATCTCGCCTCAAGAAGGCACTTGCACATAATGTTGTTGCTTCTTCACAGTTACCACCTTTGGACGAAGAAGGGGAGTTGATTTTGATTCCAGAGGAGGTTATTGATTTCAGAGAGAGTTCTTTGAGAAGAACAATCAGAGAATACTTGGTGAAGTGGAAGAACTTGCCCTTGGAGGATGCAACTTGGGAGAATGAGGAGATTTTGCAACATCCAGACTTGCAATTACTTGAGGATAAGCAATCTTGGGGAGGGCGGACTGTAATGTCTCCTTCTCAAGCGTGATGAATTATGTTGACTGTTGGCCTATTCTGGAGACCCTTAGGCTACTCAGAGGGTAAAATTAGGGTTTCCCGTTTTTGAGGTTGTTGTTGCTTGAAATGTGGAGATTGACTTGTGGATCCTTTCTGGGTTTTCAGAGAGCTTCGCAGTGATATGACTTACAGTGCAATCCAAGCATCTTCTAGAATTTACTATTTTTAGTAAATTCTATTTCTGGGAGTGGTCCTATGATTTTCAGTGCAGTTGGCTCTCTTCTTCAGCCAGTTTAGTTGGTTTGATCAGTTTTGGCCTTGGGATGCATTTTGGAGAGATAAGTTCAATTAATTTAAATAATGTTATATTTTAATGTTGACCCCTTGGCCTAGCTTCATAACTTCAAGTTGTTCTAAAAAGGTGGTCTTCATGGGGGGACGCCTCATTGAGGAGATTTAATATTTTCTAAGGTCTAAAATCTTGCTTGGAAAGGGACGCCAACCTTGTTGACAGAGATGAATTAAAATAAAGTCAAAATAAAGCTTTGAGAAAAGGGATGCCACCCAAGCAGGGAAAATGAACAAATTCAAATTTGAAATTAGGGTGCCTTCTTGATGCTTCGAGAAGATTCCTCTCAAACTTACAAAATGAGACCTTTGCTCTTTAGTTAGACATCTATTGACTTTTGTAATGTTATGCTGTCGAAATGGTGCTAGACTGCTTCGAGGAATGAATGCCTCCTAGCTTGGCTCTACTTCTTGCTTGAGAGATAGCAACTAGTGGAGAGGATAGTTTGTTGGTGAGAGAATTCTGTGGTGAGGTTTGCTTTGTAGCTTTGTCTGCTTGTAGTTCAGTTTCTTGCATTTTATATCCATTTCTGGAGTTGTTGATTCAGTGTAGTTGAAGGGTGTTTGTGCTCATATATCAAAAAATAAAAATGTTCTTGTTCTGGGTAATGATCCATTGAGTTTCTAAGCTAGGGGCGACTATGTTTGACAAGTTTCAGATTTTTTAATTAAAAGCTGATTTTTCTAGAAGGAAATCACCCTTCGTAGAGGGTCGTACCTTTTTGTACTTGTCTTGAATTTTGTGCCAAATAATATACAGCAGTTTGAGTCAGTTTTGGGGTTCAATATTGGGCGCCATCTTCTTAGGGTCATTTTGCATTTAATCTCATGTGATTTGAGTGAGTTTTGGGTGAGTAGTGAGCATTTTAGGGTAATCTAGAGTTGCTGGTTATGCATTTCAAGTTGCTGTTCTGTCTTATCAGATTTAGGAGATTGCATCTTTGGTGAAGGGTTGGTGATTAGAAGTCTTACTAAGCTTTGTGGAGATCATATTCTTTATTGCAGCAGTGGAGAGCTTCTATTCTTGTTCATTGCAGGCACTCTCAATTATTCTGTAAGTTGAACAGTAGTACTGTCAGCATTTCTAAATCTATCTCTTCAAGTTTTGTAATACCCAATGAATAAGTGGAAGAGGCTGGCTTGCCGCCTATCTTAAATTTGAATTGCATTTGTAGTTCTTAGTATCTCCGCCATATGGTAGCCCCATTCCCACTATGGGCTGGGAAGCACATCCTTGGCATTGAGTCACTTTCAGTTTTGTAGCTTTTGTTCATTGTACTAATGACCCTCTTGCCATATGACAGCCTCGCTCTTCTTGAGATTGAGTGCACATTCTTGGCAAAGAGTTAATTGCAACTGTTGGTTTGGATTGGACTAACCCTAACGGGTGCTTTCTGCATTGGTGTGTTCATTGACATAAATTGAAAAAATTGGCTTGGAATATTTCAAAACCTCACTAACTGCTCATAACGAAAGAAAAATTCACCAATCAATGAAACTCTTTCATTATAATAGTCTTCGTAACAATTTCTTACAAAATTCTCAAAGGAAGAATTTTCCTCCTCCTTCAAACAATGTAATGAAACTATTCTAACTCTAACTCTCTCTATATGCTCTAGCAAAATGTCTACTCTCTAATCTGATTCAATGTCTAACTAACTAGTGTACAAATGAGGGGACTCCCCTTTATATAGCTGGCCAATCCAATTGATGGACGAGATCAAATTACAATGGACGGCTCAGATCAAGCCACTTCAGCCCTAGACAAGATTCACCCTAAAAACCACCAGAAGGTGGAGTGGCGTAATTAATAAGTACAAAAATAGCAGATTCCTCCCTGACCAATATGGGCAATTAATGCCCACTATCCTTTCAGAAGATTCTCGTCCATGACTCTGTTTCCATTGCCCTTCTCTCTGACCGCGTAAGCTATGAACCGGGCCAACACCGCATCAACTTCCTATTCTGAAATTGTCAGAGTAAGGTTGAGTTGATATTCAAGAATAGCGATCATCTGCTCCTGCCGGTCACAAGACTTTCTCTAGCTCTCTGTGGACTCCTGTGTGCTCTAAATGATGGCTGAGAATGTAGAGACATCCTCAAAGTCCAGTTGAGCAAACACCCTCATTTTGGAGAAGAAAGGCTGCAACCTCCCCTTCAATCCATCTATCTCCACCTCCTCGGGAGTTAGTCTTCTGGTGAATAACGCCTCCAGTGTATTGAGGATACCCTCATGAATATTTCCCATTGCTTTTCTGATTTTGGTAGACTCCGCCTTTGCCATGTTGAAGAAGCCTTTGCCAGTGAATGTAGCAGAATACCACCCTGAAAAATCATATCTATCCCCAGTCTAGATCACCCCTTCATCAACCAAAGTCTGCATGGGTACATGCATCAAAGCAGTCAGGCGTTGATTGGTTTTATCTTGAAATATATGTGTGTCATTCCAAGCCTGCTCGATGTTCTCCAAGCGTGAGAGGATACTGGAAGTGTGCTAAAAGGAGGAGACAAGATCAATCATGAATTTTTCAGCCTCAGCACAGACACCGCCAATCCACTTATCTCCCTCAATAGCTTTTTTCATCTCTTCAAGTCTGCTAATCGACTCCTGTGGAAGCTCAGGTGGAAGCTCCACCGTTGGGTTATCCTGAGCACATGGCTGTGCTAAATGCCGCACATACCCAACTAATGCCTTATGCTCCTTCAATTTCTTGTATTTTCCTTCTTTTCGTACTAGTCTGTCTTTCAGCGCCTGGAAGGAATTTTCAGCTTCATCGACAACCTGTTCTCTTGACGGACAACCTAATTCAATAGTAGTGACTGTGTAGTTTTCAGGCATCACATCACCTAGATCATATTCCTCTCTTGGAACTGCAACATGGAGAGTTCGAGAACCAGCCTCCTCCATTTCCATCCTGGAATATTTACTATCTCCCTTCCTTTTAGGTGACCCACTAGTTCTATGCAGGAGCTCTTCCATTTCTACAGCTGGGTCGGTGTCATCCTCTTGGTCTCTCCTTATTGCACGTGTAAGCCAATTTGGAGCATTCCGCTGAGTGTCGTAGACAATAAGGGGTTGCTCCTCTGTTGCTTCAACTTCATGAATTTCTTCTTGTGCAACATGTTGTGACCTTTTCACAAATCACCCCATTCAAAATGGGGACCCCTAATTTTTGCTCTGGTCCTTGTCTTTGGGCTTCGGTTTTGTCTCTCTCTATCTCTCTCTTTCTACTGACTATCTTTCCGGGGATGTGCCCACCTTTGAGCTCAAACGTGAAGTTTTGGCCAAGTCTGAAAATTAGGGTTTGTATTTCTCTGGTCAATTTGAAGTCAAATGGAGTAATCAAGTTGAAATCTAACCTTGAAATCTGAGACTAACATTGATGTCAGTATGCTTCCAACAAGCTCCCAGCTAAATTTCATTAGATTCCGGTAACTTAATATTTTTAGTAAGTGTGCAATTCAGAGTGTTCCTTGGGCATTCTTGAAGTTTCGACAATCACACTACATCCAGAACATGTCAAGCTTCACACTGGAAAAATTTGAGCTGAAACGGACAACTTACTATTTTTAGCAGTTCGGCTTCCGGAGCAAATTTCAGGGTTTATATGCAGAGGTTTTCAATGCATGTCTGGAGATTCTTTTTGGGTTTTTAGGGACCTACGCAATGATATAGCATGCAAAGCGAAATAATGACTTTCAAAGTTCAGCCTTCAGATGCTATTTTTAGGGTTTGTATGTCAGGGTTTTCTTTGTATGTCTGATGATTCCTTGTAAGTTTTTCAAGAGCAACGCAGTGATGTGACATGCAAAGCAAGATGATCAATTTTTAGAGACTTACTATTTTTAGCAGTTCCACTCCGGCAGCTGCCCAGCACATTAGAACCACAAACAGGGCGAAGTGCAACAGAAACGGGGTCAAACGGAGGTCATTTGATATACATGCAAGCCAAATTAGGGCTTCGAGCTTCGAGACCCAAAAAAGAGGGGTAAAATGCTAGAATTTTTCAAAACCGATGTATCCCACAGCGATTAGTATCTTTCAAGCTATCCACCGATAAAATTTGAAGGCAATCGGAGCACTTACTATTTATAGTAAGGCATTCCAAAAACTGGCTAAAAATAGTAAATCAACAATAGGCGCTAGTGTGAACGAGTAAGTCACCCGATGAGGAGCGCGTCATTCGAATTTCAAGTCAAACGGAGTTGTGGAGACCTCATAAATAGGCAGTGACTATAAATAGTAAACCACCCTCAGAAATGGACTAAAAATAGCAGGTCAGCTCAGGACGCCAGTGTGAACAGGTTAAGTAGGTCATGAAGGTCTTGTGCTTAAAATTTCAAATTGATCTGAGATTCAAAAGTGTGAAAATTGAGGGACTTACTATAAATAGCAGGGCATGGATAAACAGGCAGAAGCACATGGAAAAAGTTGCTAAGTGTTGAAGTTCATCCTTCACCACCTTGAAGATGCGCCCTCATCATCAAGCATGCTAGAAGTCAAGAAAAATTCTAAGGCGTGAGTCTCATCCACCTCCCCCCTTCAAATGCACCCTCCTCACAAGCAAGATGATTGAAAAGGTCGAAATATCTTGCAGGTACCCCCATATGCACCCAAAGAAGGATGAGGATGCTAGAAAATTTCTAAGTAAAAGTTTTATCCACCTCCATAGGCTAAATGCGCCCTCTTCAAAGTGGATATGTTTAAAAAGTTTCTAAGGCATGAAAAATCTATCTGCCACCTCCAAATGCGCCATGCTTGATCAAGGTTTTAGAAAATTTTCTAAGTATTAAGCTCATCCTCTTGCACATGCTAAATGTGCCCCACCTCACAGGAAGAAGACAAGAAGGATTTTGTAAGGCATAAAGACTTATATCCACCTCCCCCCTCCATATGCGCCCACTTCAAGATGGAGGTTGATAAAAAAAAATTCTAAGGCAAAGTTAAATCCTCCTCCCTATGCCAAATGCGCCCTCATGCTAAGAAATTGAGGAGAAAATTCCAAGTCAAAAGACTTAAATCCTTCTCTCTCCTTTGAATGCGCCCATGCAAAGCCAAGGCAAAGGTGTTGACTTTCTTGACTCCCCTTTGAATGCGCCCAAATGAGGGTGAGGACAAATGAAAAGATTCTTGGACAAGACTTAAGTCCATCTTGATATCTAAAATGCGCCCAAATCATTGAAAGTAAACTAGAATTCTAAATCAAGGCGTTGAAAGTGTAAAATTCTTCTACCTATGGGAAATGCACCCAAGGTGAGGTAAGTGAAAGGGTGATTAAGGGAGGCGTTGAAGCTAAATCCACCTCAACAAGTGAAGTGCACCCAAGATGGTGAAGTAAAATATGTTAGGCGTTGAAATTTAAAATATCCTTCATGACATGTGAAATGCGCCCAAGACATTAAATTGTATAAGTGAGTTGATAATAAAAAGTTTTCTTCATAGGAAAAGTGATTGAAGATAAAGGAATGAAAAGTTTCTAAGGCAAAATTCAAAATGTGCCTATGCTAGTGATTTTAAATTTTTCTAAGGCACAAAATTCCACCTCTCTAGAGGAAAGTTACGCCTAGACTTGATGTGATGAAATTTCTTGAGATATGAATAAAATTGCCAAAGGAGAAGTCAGACGTGCTAGCTTCGCGAGGTTGATCGAAATTTCAAATCAAAGCAAGGAAATACTCACAGGGATGAAGAAATGGATTAAAATTGATGAAAAATTATTTTTCTAAGGTTCAAAATTAAAAAAAAAAAAATTAAATGAACCCCTTAGTTGTATACCCATGAATTCGACACGTTTTGAAGGGAATTCTCTTATGGGTATTGAAGATCTTCAACAAGGAATTGATTTTAGTGTCTTCTGCACTTTGCCGAAGCCTTTAGGGTGAAGATTTTTGATGGACACCAGGTTGGTGAATTTCCTAGGGAAAATTTGAAAAAAAATTCTAAGGCAAGGAATAAAATGTGTTGTGGACATAAAAATGCCTTGGCGGATGAATTTGAAGCTAGATGCCTAGATAATTTTTGATCAAATTCCTGATGAAAACATTTTGCTCGAGCCAGAGTTGGATGAAATGTCAGAGTGACGGCTGGAAAAGTGAAGAGGATGTAGTTGAAGCTAGCACTTTCATAGATGATTTTAAAAATGCATCTCTTAAATGCACCCTTGAGGAAGATGAAATTTGTCTAAGGCATTGAAATATGATGTACAGGTGTTATATGCCGCAACTCACAGATGTTGAAAAATCATGAAGAAAGCAAAGTTGGCTAGAGAAAAAAGATGAGCCCTATCAGATTCGAAGATCATTCAAGTCTTGGGTGTCAAAGCATGGGGATCTGGTAAGTAGACTGGAATTATATTGTAAGGTGTTTTGATGTCCTCTTTATTTGTTTCGCAAGCTAGACATTGGGGCCATGGCATGGTGACTTGGAGTTATGAAGCAAATAGTCCAAGGTGATAGATCATGAAGGAAGATGTTAGAAAACGGCTAAGTGTTGGAATAACCTAATGTGCACTCAATTCAGAGAGCTAGATGGCAAGGAAGAAATGTACGAGTTCAAGACTGGAAAATCCTTCAGGATCAGGCATTGAGAAGTTGAAGAACAACATCAAGGAGGAAAATCATCGTTGAGCAGGAGAAAGAAGTTGCAGTCTTGGAATTTCAAAATGAGAACGTGCCTGCCATGCCAGAAGTTGAAGCTATTTGATCAAGTCTGTAGTCAAGAAAGAAGAATAGTGTGAACGCGTCTATAAACAGGAATCTTCTAGAAGATGGTGGCCATTAATTGCTCATTTATTACCCCACTCTTCTTTGTGGCAGTTTTTAGGGTGAATCTTGTTTAGGGCTGAGGTGGCACAATTTGGGCCATCCATCCGATTGTAATTTGAGCCGTCCATTGGACTTGGCCGGCTATATAAAGGGGCATCCCCCCTCATTTGTATCTAGTTAGAATAGCAGAGAAGGACTAGAGAGACATTGATAGAATAGAAAGTAGAATAGTTTGATAGTATAGTTTAGATTGAAAAGGAAGGAAAGTCTTCCCTTTGAATACTTTGTAAGAAGTTGTCATGAATGCTTTCATAATAAGAGAATTTTTCATTGTTGGTGATTTCTTCTTTGTTATGAGTAGTTGTCGAGGCTTCTTCATTCTTCCAATTCACGTAGCAACTTGAAGTAGCTTAAAGTAAAGTAGATTTCATTTCATGCAAGTACTTAGTGATTGTGGAATGTGGTCTTCAATTTGAGCAAACTTTGTCTATCCATACCACTAGTGTGTTCGTTGATGGTGAATGCGCCTTGTGTGGTCAACTGGAATATCATGTACTTAACTTCGATCATGATTTGTATGCTTATATGTGTCGTTGTGATGGTATTTTCATGTTAAGTTGTGATTTGAACACCTTGAGCTACTCTGAAGATTGCACCGGTTCTGTGGAGGCTATCTGAAGCGAGGCAAAGCAGAGCCTAGTTGAAGTCTGTAAGAATTGATCGCCATGTCCGACACCTTAGAGTAGATTAGAACCTTCTTACCCCTACACTCATTTTAAATCCAGTTCATTTCTAGCATTAGGAAATTTGCACTTACTTTCCGAATCATCCGAATTACATAAAAGCCCTTAATCTGCTGTCTGCTATCAGCTGCCGAACAACTGTGTAAGTCCCCTTGAAATACCAACAAAAACACATCGAGCCAACTGAGGGTATTCTATTGCATTATCGGAACCTTGGAGTTGAAAGCATGAACTCTCTCACAATCTTAGCATGTTGAATATTTTGTTCAAGAGAGGATAGAGTATCCGTTGGGAAACTTTATTCTGTGTTGGTGCGGTTACGAAAATCACATCAACACAACACTCGGTCGAGGCTCGTCTGTCTCCATACGTTGACTATCCTCCTCATGACCTCAAAATTCAGGCTCCATGATGTCTTCCTCCTCAAAAGCTACCTCAAGTGCACGATCAAAGCGAATGTCTGTCTCTGTTTCTTCTCCTTCTTCTAGCTGATCGGCACTCTCAGGAGAATTGGAACTCTGACTGTCCAGTTCTCTTGACAACAGCTAGTTAACTTCTCCAATTTTTGGCTCTTCATTCACCCCAGCCCTCTAATTTGCAAACATCGAGACTTCATGTACACTGGAGGATTGATCCAACAACTGAGTAGGCAATGTCTCCTCCGTCCTCTGAAGCTCAGGCTGAGTTGGTTCTTCCTGTTGTTGAGGCTCTGCAGCTTGGGAAATTTGTTTCCTCTTCTTTGCTGACACTAGAGGCCTCCGATCGCCCATGAGATTGTACGAGAGGGCAATTGATCTTCTCTTCAGCCTGTGAACATGCCCATCAACCCAACTCCTCGTGAAGGTCAAGACAGGAATAAACAAAGTGTCTAAGTCTATAATCTCTGGCTCAGCCCAATCTGGTGGTGGGATTGGCGTGTTCTTTATTGACTTGTAGTCCGGGTGAGTAAATCTAGTATCTTCATCAACTTGATCCGGAACCTGGACCACCTCGCACTCTCTGATTAACTTCAGAGGCAATCTGGAGAACATTCTCCTTCTAACTTCATCTTCGTCTCCTGCATTCGCCCAAACATCTTCTAAATGAGCCCGGTGTCTGTATTCCTTGACTTGCACCGTTCCAATCTTCCCTCAAGGATCAAAGTCTTGCCGGCTGGTATGGAGAGTGAGGTGATAGAATTGCAATTCTTCTTCTGCCTCCCTAGCTGCTTGCAAAGAAGGGCACTCCTTGAGTGAGTTTCCCAAAACAATAGGGAAGTGCAAACCTCCTTTCTTCTTCCTTCTTATAATTTTGTCATAGGCTACAACTTTCCTAGACACCTCGAGCATTATCATTCTATTCGTGGGGTATGTTGGTAATTTGTAGGCATATGAGTGGTGCCCCGACAACCTTAAATAAGTGAACTTCGGGAATTGGACAAACCAAAACCCGTACTCCTCGATCAACTCTTGTGCCTCCTTAAATATTCTTTGTTACAATCTCCACTGAAGAGTCCTCGTGATGTACATTGTGAAGGTGTCGTTCACCCTCTTGAAGTGAGAGGTACTCGTGAGATGCAACTGCCTGCATGCTTCATGAATCTTGAATTGATTGGAACCACACCCAATTGGCTCCTGGTACACCAACCCCTTATATCATGTCATTCGAGCCAACATGTAGATGACATATGAGCTCATGTAGAACGTCTTCATTTTCCTTAGATTCTTGAACTGCTCATTAATGTTATCACTGATCATCTGGGCCCAATCCGCATATTCTTTTCTTTCAAGTACCACGCTGATATAGAAAAACATCCACGGCTCAAACACATATGCTTGTGGGCTGCCATTAACCCGACTGAGCAACATGATCAAATCGCAATATTCCTGCTTCAGCTCCTCTGAAATTATTTACTTTGGCAGCTTGGCGCCAGGAGGCTTTGGCTTCCTCATCCACGTAGTGTTGCTCCTCTTAGCACACTTTTCAGAGGATGTAGCATACATCTTATCAGCTCTCTTCTTGGACTTGTACAACATTTTGTCTGTGGCCACGATCCCGAATGCTTCACCAATTGCATCAACTGTGAAACTTTCTAGCAGCTTGCCTTCTAGAGAAACAATCGTCCGGTGGTCTGAATTGTAGTAATTTGCACACTCCATAATAAGCTCTGGACATCGAACTACTGGCGGGAAACTGACTGCTGCATACAACCCACTTCTCACAATGTTGTGCGAAATCACCGACCGAGGATTACCACCCTGCCCGTATAGTCTTCTCTTGAAGGCTTCAAGGTTGAATGACCCGAGGTTGGTGTCAGTCAGACCTCCCAGTTTCAACACAAAATTGGACTCCAGGATAAAAGACTTCTTCAATTGTTTTATAATGGCCTTCCTAGAAGCATTTTCTTTACCAGCCTCAACATTTCCAGCTTTGGCTGCAGCCTTGCTCGTTCCAGTAACATCTCCTCTTCTACGTTCAGCCATCTACAAAACAAAAAAGCAAGAATTACAATTCTAACTTTTAAAAATAAATTTCCATGAGATGGCTGGCAAGTGGAGTTGGCTCCAAAAAGAAAAATTTAAAACTTCAGCAGTAAAACTCCAACTCCAAACCTCAAGAAATACAACTTCGAAATTAAAACTCCGAACTTCAGCAACTTGCAGCAATAATAATTTCAGCTCTTCGAAAAACCAAACTCAACACTCTTAATCTCAGCAACTTCAGCAACTCTGAGAAATAATTTTCTGAACTCAAAAATCTCACTCACTCAGCAGTTACTCACAGCTTCAGCACAATTTCCAGCTCTGCAATTTTGTGAAGAAGAACGAAAAAAACTTAGAGTTTTTATAACTGCAAGCAGACACCTATTTTAGCAAATGCCATTAATTCACTTGTCCATCACTTAGAAATTTTCCAATTTTAGGAGAGAATATACCAAGTTGTCTTACAGTCGTCATAGAAATTTACTATTATTAGAGATTTCGTTCAAATTTAAAATTTCCCTCCTCAACTACCAGTTATTTCCAGTTGACTGAAGTAATTTCGAGAAATTTATTAAAATTCACATCAGTATTAAAAATCTCATCCTTTTAAAATGGCGTATTTAAAATTTAAAATTTAAATTCGACGTCTTTTATTTCACTTGAGAAATTTTATTTTCTTTTTGCCAACGCCTTAAAAAAAATCATTGTGAGTTCCAACGTTTTAAAATTGCTAGGCAAAATTATTTTCCATCCAGAATAAATTCCAAAATAAATTTTCCCCATGATAAATATCTTCCGATTTCAAAAAATCTCAAGTGTCTAAACAAAGGGGCACATTTGATTTTTTAAAACTTTGGAAAATAATTTTAATCAAACTTTGTTTAATTTCCCCAAGGCGAATTTGATTTATTTACTTCCAACGCCATGGAAAACTCATCAATTCTTCCTCTTTCCAAGGCGCATTTGATATGTGCTACCTCCATTTAAGACGCCTTAGATTATTTTCAAAACCTCTTTAAGTCTAGGCGCCAATAGAAGGGTGTTTTAAATTTCAACACTTTGAGTATTTTCTAACACCCTCAACTTTGAATTTTGAACGTCTAGCAACGTTTTAATTTTCCCCCAAGTCAAAGTACAAATAGGAGGGTGAGCTTTAAATCTAAAACACTTAGATAAATCATCAAGTGTCTTCTCTCTAGCCAAAGGCGCGAATGGGAGTCTCAACTTGCAAAGGCACATATGGCATAGTAAGCTTCAAGCTTTAATAAATCTCTTTAAATCTGAAACACTTAGAGAAATTATCAAGTGTCTTCTCTCTAGTCAAAGGCGCGAATGGGAGTCTCAACTTGCAAAGGTGCATATGGCATAGTAAGCTTCAAGCTTTAATAAATCTCTAACTCTTTGCCATGCTGGGCACATTAGAGAGGGGCCACTTCTAATTTCAATCACATAGAGAACTTATCAACTTAGCTTCACCTTTAACATTCTAGGCGTACTTGACCCCTCTCCATTTCCATTTTGCCTGACTTAGCTAACTTAGGCGCATCTGGAAGGTCATGCTTTTAGTTTTAACGCCTTATTCAAATTCTCACTTCTTCAATTAGCTGAGCGCATATAGAGGGTGTTCTCTTCAAATCCCACGCCTTAGGATATTTTCTAGTCATCTTGCTAATCAAGGCGCATATAAGAGGGTGAGGTTTAAATCTGCAACACTTGGCATTTTTTTTAAGTTCTCCCTTTTTGTCTTAGGCACAATTCCACCCCTGAGCTTTCATTTTATCAACACTTAGGAGATTTTACCCTCTCCACTCTAGCTTGGGGTGCATTTTAGACTTTGTGCTTTCATTTTGTCAGTACTTAGAAAAATTTCACCCTCTTCTTCAAGGCGCATCTGGAGACTCCTCCTTCAAATTTGAATGCCTTAGATTATTTTTCAAGGCCTCTTCACTTCTTGGGCGCATATGGGAGTCGTAGCTTTCACTTTGAAACACTTAGAAGAATTTTTCAATCATCCTCTCCTTAAGGCGCATACTCATGGGTAAGCTTTCATTTGGGGGCGCATTCTAAAGGTGGTACTTCCACTTTGGGTGCCTTAGAAAAATTTTGATGTCTTCATGGATTGTGGGCGCATATGGAGGAATCTACTTCAAGTTTGCAACACTTAAACTTTTAATCACCGTCTTCAACTTTGTGGGTGCATTTGAGGGGTCATGGTTCTAGTTTGTCGACACTGTAAACTTTTAATCACCCTCTTCTTGGTGGGCGCATTTGGAGGTAGCTACTTCCGATTTTAATGCCTTAACCAAATTTCCCACTCATCCTCAAGGTTGGGCGCATCTTGCAGGCTGAGCTTTCAATTTCTATGCCTTAGAAATTTTCAAGGCCTCTTCTCCTTGCTTGGGTGCATATAAGCCCCTCTACTTTCAATTTCAACACTTAGGATTTTTCTTCATGACATCTTTCCAAGCTTGGGCGCATTTACCTAGGCAAGCTTCCATTTTTCATGCCTTAGCAAAATTTCCATCCATCTTCAGCTTCTTAAGGCGAATTTTGATGCTGGACTCCAAATTTTATCAAACTTTGTGAATTTCATGTCCTATGCCTGATTTGGGGTGACTCATTCATGCTAACCTTGGCTTGCCCTAACTTTCTATTTTTAGAAAGTTCTCCACATTTCATGCTTTGAACTGATTTTTGACTTCGAAAGGCCTGATTTCTGCTTTGCTTTGAACCTCGGGATGTGGTTGAGTTGTTGGTGCCTGATATCTACCTTGTACCTGCTATTTTTAGCATGTTTCTAGAGGTGGTTTACTATTTATAGTAACTGCTTAGTTTCGAGACTTCCCCAGCTCCGTTTGATTTGAAATTTGAATGTAGTGATCCTCATCACTTGACTTATCTGTTCACACTGGCGCCTGATGCTGACTTTCTATTTATAGCCTTTTTCAGGAACGCCTTACTATTAATAGTAAGTGCTCTGATTTCCTTCAATTTACCAGCGGACTCCTTGAAAGATGTTGATCGTGATGGGATACCTCACTTTTTGGAAATTTTGGAAATTTTGGCGTTTGACCCCTCATTTTGGGTCCCGAAGCTGGAAACCCTAATTTGCTTTGCATGTGTATCAAATGAGCTATGTTTAACTCCATTTCTGTTGCATGTCATCAGGTTCATGATTTTGAAGCGTTAGGCAGCTACTGAAGTGAACCTGTAAAAATAGTAAACATTTGAAATGGTGACCCATCAGCTGCTAGATGATTTTGCATGTCACACTGCCCGAGAGATCTTGAAAACCCCAGAAAAACCCAGAAAATTCATCGACATGCAAGCACTGGCTAAAAATAGCAAGTTTTTGAAAAGTGACCAACTCCGCTTGCATGTTACCTCGTTGCAAAGCTCTTGGAAAACCCAGAGAGATAATGCTAACATGTGCTGAGAAAACTTACATGCAATCCCTAATTATAGGCTCTGAAGGCTGAGTACTAAAAGTTGTCATCTCGTTTTGCATGTCATATCACTGCGAAGGTCTTGATAAACCCACAAAGAATCTTTAGACATGCATCTGAAAATGTACCATGCAAACCCTAAAAATAGGCCTCGAAGGCTGGACTACTAAAAATGGCAAGTTGTTCGTTTCAGCTCAAATTTTGCAAGTAGATAACTCAAGGTGCTCAAAATGTAGTACAATTGTCAGAATTTGAAAATCTCAAAAAAAGCAAGCCCCAAACGGGTACATACTAAAAATAGAAAGTGGTCAGTATATCGTGAAAATTCAAAGGGGGCCTGCCGGAAGTATTCTGATAGCAATGCTATGCTCGGAAATTGACTAGCCAACTCAATTTGACCTCAAAGTTGTCTGAAGAATGTAAACCCCAAAAATGCTCCAGACTTAATCAAAATTCAAACCTAGGTCAAATGGTAAGTACATCACCAGACGAAAGAAAAGATAGAGAGAGACAGACCGAACAACCCAAGCCAAAAGACCCGAATGAAGCAAAAATTAGGGGGTCCCCATTTTGAATGGGGTGATGTGTGAAAAGGTCACAACATCTGGCGACTCCGTGGGAAAGTGTTGAAGAAGACTTTTAAGAATACAACCTTGGTCAATCTTTCTCAAACCATCATACAGAAAAGGAACTTTACTCAAAAGGGGAGAAGAATCCGGTATTGGATCAAAACACCTTCATCCAAAGCCTGTGCGCATTCATTCCGTCTCTGAACCGTCTTGACCTCTGGAATTAACTATGGCAAGTTATATAAATACCTTAACTTCAAAAGCATCCTAGACATTACCTCACTGCCAGTTAGGCGTCCATAGCCCCGACGAGGTTGTCGCTACAATTCCCGCGAATATTGCTCCACTGCCAGTCGGGCATCCATAGCCCCGGTGGAGTTACTTGCATGTTCCCAAAACCAATATTCATAATATTTTCTTTCAATTTTTTCACTCTCTTTCTTTTCTTTTCTCAAATATTTCTTTTGAGCACATTTTCTTCTCTTTTGATTCATATTGATTTTCCGTCAATTCCACAATTGGCTGGCAGGCAATGAAGCCTCCAATAGGTTTGAGAATTGCAGTGGCTCTGAAGCAAAACGTAAGATTTTCACTTGCCATAACCTCTCCCGAGAAACCAAAATGACTCAGAGCAGTTTGTTTGACAGGTAGGACGTCAGACTCATGTGTTAAGATACAATAGCAGGTTAACCTCCCAAGATGAGCTTAACTCTAAACCGGATGATGGCAAAAGAAAAATAACTTCGATTTTCAACATTTGCACAAATTCCAGTCGGAAGAAACCAAATGGTGAGGAAAAACATCATCACCCCCTTCGCCATGGGAAACCCCAAAATCTTTGCCCATTCCAAACCAAAACCACTTGAGCGGACAACTCAAGGGAAGAAACGCCAAACCAAAAACCCAAAGGGCAACAAACCAAAACCAAAACAGAACAAACCGAAAAGCGAATGGAAAAGAAAAACCTAATCTAACTATGTTACAAAGTAAGCTCTCGGTGAGAACATAGGAATGGAAATAATGCTTAAGGAATTGCCCGTTGGTTGGCAACGGGATGTCCTCTCCTATCAGTGTCCACAATCTAAATGCATTATCCCCCAGGATTTCAGAAATTTGATATGGGCCCAACCACCATTTGGTGAACTTATCGTGATCTCCCTTCTTCTCATGGGCCTTGTCCCAGTATAAAACCAAGTCAAAAATCGGGAAAGACTTGATCTTAGCTTGTTTATCAAACCATCTTTTCACCACTGCTTGGTGTTTTACCATATTTTCTAATGCTTCATCCCTTTTTTCATCTAAGTGCATCAACTGAGACAACCTTGTCTGAATTTGATCTTCTCCTTCGAGATACTCTTGAATAAACTGGAGAGTTGGGATCCTCAGCTGAATTGGACAGACAGGATCCTATCTGTAAACCAAGTGATAGGGAGAAGGTCCTAGCGAACTCTTTGTCCTAATCCTGTCTGTCCATAGAGCAAACCTCAGCTGCGTGTGCTAATCTTTAGGATTCTTGTCTAGCAGCTTCTTAATAGCATTCAGCAAATTCTTGTTTGTGAACTCTGCAAGTCCGTTCCCCTGTGGATAATAATTGGAAGAAAATTTTAGTGTAATCCCATATTCAAATGCCCAATTAGAAAACTTCAAAGATGAGAACGTTGGACCATTGTCGCATACTAGGGCATAAGGGCATCTGAATCTTGTGACGATATTCTCTTCAAGAAATCTGATGACCACATTTGTCGTGCATTGCTTCAAAGCCTGAGCTTTTGTCCACTAGGTGCAGTAATCAGTTGCTGTCAAGATATATCTGTGCTGACCTGAAGACGGTGGGTTGATCATCCCAATGAAATCTAATCCCCACTTTGCGAAAGGTCTAACCTCAATTACTGGTTGCAAAGGCATAGCCGGATGTTTTCCTTTATTCACTGCTGTTTGACAAACATGACAAGCCTTCACATGCTCATATGCGTCTTTGAAAAGCGTGGGCCAATAATATCCAGCCCTTAGAATTTGATGAGTCGTGGCTAGACTACCCATGTCCAGTTCCAAACTTCTCGTGAAAGTGTTCCATCAATTGTTTAGCCTCTTGTTTCCCTACACACCTTAAATAAATACCTTCATAATTTCTTCTATAAAGAATTGATCCTTGGAGCATAAACCTCTGACTTTTCACTCTCAAAGCTCTCTGTTGGACTGGATTCAAGTGGCGAGGGCATCTGTGATTTAACAGGTAGTAAACTGTATCATCATACCACTCCCCCGGAGACACTTCTTCCAATACATACGCTTGCTGAACTAATTCCGGACCAACCATTGCAATCGTCTGGGCCAAAGCCTGTCCTCAGACCAATTTCATAGGCCATATCTCTATATCATACTCTTGCAAAGTGGCGACTCACTTGCCTCTTCTTTCTCCTAACTCGTTTTGCATCAATAAAGTCTTTACTGTGGCGTCTGGAACAATAGCGTAGACCTTACTTCTCAAGATGTAGTGTCTAAATTTCTTCACTTCCTTCACCAAAGCATAGGCCTGCTTTTCAATGCTAGGGTATCTTAACTCCGCCTCCTTTAAAGGAGCACTCATAAAAGCAATGGGGTGTTCATCCCTTTCTTCTGTTCTCTATGTTAAAACCGTTGCACATGTGTGCTCTGAGGCAAATGAATACAAATAGAAAGGCTTAGTGTAATCTGGGCTGACCAATACTGGAGCATCTACTATTGCTTGTTTGATCTCGTCAAAAGCCTTCCTAGTCTGAGGAATCCATTCAACCTTCGCATTCTTCTTTAGCATCTCATTTAACGGCCTCACTATTTCAACAAACCCAATGATAAACTTCCTCACAAAATTGATCTTGCCAAAGAATGACCTCAGCTCTTTCTGACTACCGGGCAAGCCGATCTTTGAAATAGCTTCAATACGCTTTGGGTCAATTGAAATACCCTTCTCTGAGATGACATTACCTAACAACTTTCCTTTGGTGACACCAAATATACACTTCTTGGGATTGAGTGATACACCGAATCTTCTACATCTCTGAAAGATTTTCCTCAAATCTTCTACATGATCTCCTCTTTTCTTTGAGAACACAGTCAAGTCATCCATGTATATGATTATGCACTTTCCTACCAAATCTTGAAAGGCGATATCCATAGCCCGCTGGAAAGTGGCTCCTACGTTGATCAAGCCGAAAGGCATTCTTCTGTATGCAAAGGTCCCCCATTTTGTGGTGAACATTGTCTTCAGTTTGTCTTCTTGCTCCACCATTACCTAATTATATCCTAAATAGCCGTTCAAGAAGGACATCATCTGCGAACCATTTACTATTTGCAACACTTCATCTAATGAAGGTAAAGGATAATTATCCTTTTCGGAGGCCCTATTCAAATTGCGAAAATCTACACAACCTTATTTCTCCGTTCTTTCTAACTGGAACTAGATTGGCGACCCATGTGGAGTGCCTCATTGGAAAGATGATCCTCGCCGAAAGAAGCTTCTTGACCTCCTGGTAAATCAATGGTTCTAGCAATGGGTTTACTGGCCTCTGCCTCTGTCTGAATGGCTTACTACCTAGTTTCAAGGGGATCGTGTGTGTAATCAATGAGGTATCATACGTCTTTAAATCTTCATATCCCCAGGCTATTACATCTAGAAACGCTTTCATGACTTGTAAGATGCCTTCTCTTTCTTTAGGTGTGCAAACTTTTCCAATAAAAACATTCTTTACTTGTTCTTCTGTCCTCATATTGATGGCTTCGCAGTCATTTCCTTGGGTACTCTAGTTTCTACTCAATCTATCAGGATCAAACAATCTTTCTAGTTCAACCATTCCTCTTGGAATGACATTTGTTTTCAAATTCAAGATCCCTTCTGTATCAAATTCCGCTTCCTCAGTTTCTTCTTCATTGATGATTTGTGCTTCAAATACACCTGAGCATGTGAGAAAATCCAGAATCTGCTTATCATCATCAAACACTTGAAAATTCTTTATATTGTCTGGAATTGCTGGGGTTGAAACCAATTCCACTGTGAACTTCTTCAAACCTTCCATAGCCAAAGGTTCCAACGAACTAGCAGCTTGTGCAAGAGAGTTAGCAACTGGGTTCTTGGACCTATACACTTGCTTTATATTGAACGCATCAAAGCTTTCTATCAAGTCCCATACTCTATTACGGTAGTGGCCTAACCTCTTATCGTGACAAGCATACTGTTTTCTTACTTGGCGGATCACAATGTTAGAATCCCCGAAGGCATGCACAATCTTGGCTCCCTTCTGAATTGCAAGGAGCAAGCCATGGATCAAAGACTCATATTCAGTGACATTATTGGTGCATGAGAATTGGAGCCTATAAGAACCTAAGTATGCTTCTCCAGTTGGGCTAATCAATTTAAATCCTGCTCCATTTCCTTTCTTTGACTTTGATCCATCGAACCTTAGGGTCCACACTTGATCCTCTATGAAAGTTTTGGGAAGCTGAACATGTGCATCTTCTTGATTGTACGCCTTCGGAACCTTTTCTTCAATCATTGGCTGAACTTTATCATCTTTCACAAGTTCTTCTACTAAGATCTCCTTTTCTTCATTTATCTTCTGATACTTTTCTCGCAATGAGGCTTGCGGAACGAGCTTTGCAACTTGCTCTAATGCCAATTTGCACATGGCACAAGTGATTTCCGAGTGAAACGCCTCGTGGATTCTGCACCAATTGGAAAGTAACAAATTGATGCGCTTTTATGCCATTAACGACTGCACCGCGGTGAAGGCTCTCTTCCTTCCATCAATTTAAGCCTAGGTGTGCTATCGATCTTAATCTGATTTGGGACTTGTTGTGACTTTTTCACACATCGCCCCATTCAAAATGGGGACCCCTAAATTTTGCTCCATTCTGGTCTTTTGGCTTTGGTTTTTGTCTCTCTCTCTCTTTCCATCTCTTTTCTGGTGTCTACCTTTCAGGGGGCGTTCCCGTCTGTGAGCTTAAACGTAAAATTTGGCCAAGTCTGAAAATTAGGGTTTGTACTTTCCTAGTCAGTTCAGGGTCAAACAAAGTGAATAAATTGAAAACAGAGCTTAACGTTGCTGTCAGTATGCTTCCAGTAGACTCTCAGCTGAGTTTCATCAGATTCCGACAACTTACTATTTTTAGTAAGTGTGCAATTCAAGGCGTTCCTTTAGCATTCTTGAAATTCCGACAGTCACACTGTGTCCATAACACATCAAGCTACTTGCGTGCAAAATTTGAGCTGAAACAGACAACTTACTATTTTTAGCAGTTCAGCTTCCAGAGCAGATTTCAGGGCTTAGATGCAGAGTTTTTCAATGTATGTCTAGATATTCCTTCTGGGTTTTCGAAGACCTTCGCGATGGTGTGACATGCAAAATGAGATAACAACTTTCAGAGTTCAGCCTTCAGAGGCTATTTTTAGGGTTTGCATGTCAGGGTTTTCTTTGCATGTCTGCATATTCCTTGTGGGTTTTTCAAGAGCTTCGCGATGATGTGACATGCAAACGGAGATGGTCACTCATTTAGGAACTTGTTATTTTTAGTAGGTGCATTCCAGCAGCCGCCTCCCAGCACTTCAAAATCACAAACTAATCGCAATGCAACGGAAACGAGGAAAAACAAAGATCATTTGATATGCATGCAGGTCAAATTAGGGTTTCCAGCTTCGGGACCCAAAAAGAGGGGTAAAAAGTCAAAATTTTCGAAAACTAGTATATACCACCGCGATCAACATCTTTGAAGCTGTCCGCTGGTAAAATTTGAAGGCAAGCTTCATCCTCCTCCAATGGCTAAATGCACCCATCTTGGGAGAAATTCGAAGGTTCATCCACTTGACATGTTGAAATGCGCCCACTCTAGGAAGATGTCCAAGAAAATTTTCTAAGGCATGGACTCATCCTCCACCACCCTCCATTTGCACCCATCCTTCATCAAGTAGGAAATGCGCCCAAGAAAGAAGTCAAAGGGTCAAAGTTTATCCATCACCTATGCCAAAATGCACCCTCACATGCAAGCAAGTTGCTAGAAGTTTCTAAGTTAGAAACTCGTCCTCCTCTCATGCCAAAATGCGTCCAAGCAAAGCATGTAAAGACAAGAATGAAGAAGCTTAAGAGTCATCCTTCAATACCTACCAAATGCACCCAGGTTTAGGAAAGTCAAGAGTCAACAAAGCAAGGTGGCGTTGGAAATGTTAATCCTTCATTCATGCCTAAATGCGCCCAAAAGAGGCCATGTGAAGACAAAAGAAGGGAGATGAAAGGTCACAAGAAGGCATCGTAAATGTTAATCCTTCACATATGCTAATATGCACCCAAGTTGAAGTGAGTAAAGATGAGTGTAAGGTGGTAAACAAAGTAAGGAAGGAGATAAAATATCCCTTAGGCGTTGAAAGTGGAGATGAAGAATATTACTAGGCGTGGAAATTTAATAAGCTAAACGCGCCTAAAGTAATGGAAGTGTGAAATAAAATACAAGGTGGTGAATAAAATAAAGCAGGTTAGGTGTGATATGTGCTTTAAAATGGAAAATTTTCCAAGCGAAGTTGATAAAAATTTCCACCACTGGCAAATGAGCATGGATGAAATAAAATTTTCCTCACAGGCAAGGTGAACGAAGTTGAAGTAAAATTCCCTAAGGCAAAATTTTCAAAGTAATCCAAAATTTTTCTAAGGAAAAATATTTTCTTCCTTAAGAAAATACGCCTGGATTTTGAGGTGATGAAATTTTTCTTGAAGCACGAATGAATTCTCCAGTGACGGAGTCAGAAGATATTGGCAGTGCAGGAGCAATAACTTTAATTCTTCGAGTCAGAGCAACAAGATGTTCACAAAAATGAAAAATGGATTTAAATTTCATATGGAGATTTTTTTTTCTAAGGTTCAAAATTTTAAAAATTTAAATGAACCCGTTTGTTGTATACCCATGAATTCGACAAGTTTTGGAGAAAATTTTCTTCTGGGTATTGGAGATCTTCGATGAGAAATAGATTTCTATGTCTTCTGCACTCCACCAACGCCTTTCGGATGAAGAATTTAATCGGTGCTCAAGTTATGAATTTTCCTAAGGGAGAATTTAAAATTTTCTAAGGCAAAGTGAATAAAATGTGTTTTCAAAAGGAAAATGCTTCGACAAAGAATTTAAAGTGAATTGCCTAGATGATTTTGATTGAGTTCTTCACAGATGAATTTTCCAGAGCGTCAGAAGCGATTAAAATTTAAAATTTGCAAGACAGAACTTCGGCTGGTGAATTAAAATTGATTAAAAGATGAATTTAAATTAAATATTTTCAAAAGTGAATTAAAACATGCCAGTCAAAGTTGAAATTCTAGAAGATTAAGATTCCTGACGTCAAGAGACAAGTGTCAAAAATGCCAAAGGAGGGAAATTTGAATGGAGTAGTGGAGATTTAATGCACTGACTAAATTTAGCTCCCTTCTAGAATTCGATTTTTGCTATAAAATTTGAGAAATTTTTCATTTTTCCTCACCAGTTGAAAGAATTCGAATTTGCTCTGGGTCTGAAGCTGAGTTGAGTGTGAAGGCTGCAAGTGTTGAAGAAGTTTGAAAGCTTGAAAGGAGCACAAAGCTGAGTTGAGTTTGGAGAGTGAGTTGCTGAGTGAGAAGCGTTGGAAGTTGTTGAAGCTGAAAAGTGAATGTGCAAGCTGAAAGTTGATTGAAGAAATTTCGATTTGAAAAAGAATATTGTTGAAGAAGTACAATTTGAAGAAAACTGCAGAAACTGAAGCTTGAAGTGATCACATTGCTGAAGCTGAATGTTATTGAGGAAGTGCGCACTTGCTGATTTGTTGAGGGTGAAGTACGAATTTACAAAAGTTCAAATTGCTGATTGAAGTTGGGCGATTTTCTAAAAGTATTGAAGTTGCTGAAGCTTGCTTAGAAATTTGTTTCTAAGTGATTGATAATTCGAAATCTGTTGAAGGAGAAGTTGAGGTTTGCAAATGAGAAATAATATTGCAACTTCTTGAAGTCGACTGGCAGCCCTGCAAAACATTTTATTTATTTTTCTAAGTTAATTTGCTGATGGATGTTTATTGTTTTGCAGATGGTTGAAGCAAGAATGACTGGCAAGGCTAACAATGGTGCATCCAGACAGGTTGTCATAAAGAAGCTGAGCAAGTCTTTCATGCCAGAATCAAAGTTTACTTCGAAGTTGGCCAAGCTTGCTGACACAAATTTGGGCTCTATTAACTTGGAGACTTTCAAGAACAGAATGCTGGGAATTGGTAATCATCAACCTTCAGTCACCTCGCACATCATTCGAAGTGGACTATATGCAGCTGCTGGTTTCCCACTAGCTATTCAGTGTTCGGAGCTGATGATGGAGTGCACCAATTGCTATGAGAAGGATCACAGATCAATCATATCACCAGATGGTCAAGTGCTCGCCAACCTCACTCCTTCAGCTATTTGCGAAGCTTTTGGAATCCCAACACACAGGAGTATGATTTACAAATCAAGAGAACGTGCTGAGCGAATGTATGCTTCTGCATTCGAGACATGTACGGAGACGATCAATACTCATTGGATGAGTAACCCCAAGCCCTCTCGTACGAAGCTGCCAAGAGAAATTATAGCAGATGACTTGAAGCAGGAGTATTGTGATCTTATCATGATGCTGAGTCAAGTTGGAGGCTGCCCTCAGGCTTTTATTTTTGAGCCATGTATGTTCTATTACATCAACCTCATGCTGGAAGGAAAGGATTACGTTAGCTGGGCTGCAATGATCAGTGACAATTTGCACGAGCAACTCCTGAGTTTGAGAAGAACAAAGACATTCTACATGGGCTCCTACATTATTTACATGCTGGCCCGTATGACGAAGTACAGAGGAATCTCATACAAAGAGCCTGTTGGTTGTGGCTCTCACCAGTTCAAAATCCATGAGGCTTGTCCACAGATGCACTTGACAAGTACTACTCGTTACAAGCATGTCAATGACACCTTCACCATGCACATTACAAGAACACTTCAAGAGCGGATGCATCATAGGATCTCAAGGGAAGCTCAGGAATTAATTGAGAGGTATGGGTGCTGGTTTATACAATTTCCGAAGTTTTCTTACATAAGGCTGCAAGGATTTTCTTCATACCCATATAGGCTGCCTAAGTACCCAACCAACAGAATATTGATGTTAGAGATATCTAGGCAATTGGTTGCCTACAATAAGATTCAAAAGAAAAAGAAGAAGGGAGGTGTTGACTTCCCAATTGTCATGGGCAATTTGGATGAAGTGTGTCCTTCATTACAGGCAGCTAGAGCGCTGAGAGTGAGCTTTAGTTTTATCACTTTTCCTATCACATCACCAGACAGCACTATGATCCACATAACAATATCAGATGGGTACTGTCAGAAGAATTTAAACATAAGGAAAACATTGAGGATTATTGGGCTGGTGCATCAGACGAGGCTAAAGTCAAGAAGAGAGTGTTCTCTAGGTTTCCAATAGGCATGATTAGGGAGTGTGAAGTCATTCCAATACCAGACCAGGTGGATGAGGACATGAACGTCGTCCATCCAGATTATGAAACAGTAAGAGATACTCCACTTCCACTCCCAGATTGGTCAAAACCAGAGATTGCTGACTTGGACACACTTTCTATTCCAGTCTTGACATTTACTAGAGCGTGGGTTGACAGACGTGTGAGTAGATTGAAGAGTAGGTTGATTGCATTGACTTACAATTTGATGGGAGATCACAGGACACCCACCACTAGTAGGAAGAAACAAATTACACGAGGTCCAAAATCTCGAAGGAGATGGTTCGGCAGGAGCCTATTCAGCCGGAACCTCCAAGAGTTGTACTTGAATCACCCACGCCATTGGAGACACATTCTCCAAGTATACAGGAGGTTTCTTTATTTGCTGATCAAAGAAATGCATTGAATTAGGTGCAAGTAGTACAAGAAGATAATCAGCCACCATGGAGAGAGTCAGTTGGCCAGAGTGTCAACGCACCTACTAGAGATGATGAGCAGACTAATGAGGGGACTGCTACTAACCCTCAGTTTCAGCAGGAGTTG
>VDFB02338968.1:0-19910 GCA_007258455.2 Sequoia sempervirens | reverse complement strand
CAAGAAAAAACAAGACTTTAATCTACAAATTTGTAATTTGCTTGCAAATCTTCTACAAATTTGTTTCCTGCAAATCTCCATTATCCTATATAAATAAATCGATTTGTTCCAAACTCTTTGCAAACATTCAACCAAAATGTGAACTCCATTTGAAACCACCCAAATTTACAAGGGAGAGATCTCTTCACCAAATCCAATATTCTTGTTTCATCCTAGGGTTTAAGATGAACAAAAATTTCATAGTGAGAAGATGAAAAATAACCAAATGATGTCCAATTCTCTTTTTGCAACTCTTCTAATATCCTTCCTTGCGAACTTCCGAGAAGTTCTTAATATAAAATTCACTTTTAAATAAATAATCCTTTAGCTCCTCACTTTATATTATTTCACTTTTCACTTTTGACCCCAACTTAAGTCACTTCATAATATTAAAATAAACATAATTAATTAAAACCAAGTTGCTCGAAAAACTAATAAGTTGAGACAACCTTATTTAATTAATTAATTTATTTCCTTTCCAAAATCCTAAGTTAACCTACGAAATGAAATAGGCTAAAGGTTCCTTCCCGAACTCCTAGTTTGAAATAGGGACATTACATAAAGAAAAATGCAAAGGTCTTGGCACCCCCTATCACCAAGGTCAAATATCATGTGTTACAAAAGTATATTGAATAAGATATAATAAGGCAACTAGAGTTGCAAAATATAATTTGGCCTTATAGAAGGAATGCAGTCTAAGTCCAATTCTAGTCGCAAATAATCATCAAATAAACTGATTGGAAAATGTGTGATAAAAGTTTCTCTTCCAAGTGTAGGGGAAAGGCTTATTAGCAAAGTTTGGCTCGTATGCATTTGAAGATGCATTGATTCATAATCATTGGATTTGATATATAGGGCAACCCAACATGGCATTCTATTCCTTTTTGAGTATGAAGGGATGCTGTCTATGTTTAGTTTAACTTTAGATTAATGATTATGTAAATCAGTTAGGAAGGTACAATTGAAAGTTTCTTGTCCATGCATAGATGAAAGGTGTATTAGCAATGTTTGACATGTACCCACTTTATAGAAAGATTATTATTACTAATTTTGGTTGGGTAATTGGGTTATGAAATTGTGATAGAAAAATGACAAAAAATAATTCTAGAAAAGAGGGTTATAGACATGTAATGGTTGGTTATGAGGATGAATAGTCCTTTGAATGAAAATACGGTTATAACTGGGAAACAAGAATTGGCATGTCTAGCAAAATAGAGATTTTACCACTGAGATTGTGGCGAAAATTTGGTATGAGCATTTTAATTTTGACAGTCTCAGACTCTTGACTTTTAAACAAGGAATAACGAAGAGCTCCTCACAGTGAAAATGAAAATGCAGTGTATGAAGTCTACATTTATGGAAAATAGACACTGGAAACATTTTCTTAAAGTATTCAGATAGCTAAACAAAGGTTATAACTAATTCACATTGATTTTTGTAAAATGAAAATCACAACACTTGTGAGATGCAGGTTTTTTCGCCTTTTTATTGAGGATTTTTGTCACATGACGTGGATATATTTTCTAAAACAAAAAAGAAGATCTTTTGCAACATTTAAGATTGTCAGTGGATGATTGAGAAATAATCAAATTAGAAAATTTCACGTCTCTGGGATGATAGTGGAAGTGAGTATACACCAAACGAATTACAAGATTATTATAAAGGAAAGTGAATTCAAAGGCAAGAGACAAATACACAAATTTCTCAGAAAAATGAGGCATTGGAGAGGGCATCCCTTCCTGATGCTAATAGTTAAAGACAACTGAGAAGTCTATGGGCACTCTGAAACAGGACAACAAGAATGAATAGGGTACTTTGTGATGAGCAGTGCAAAATTTCCTCTAAAATTTCTGTATTGTTCCCTTGTAATTTTTATCAACAACTGATGCGTGAGCTGTTCATATGCTATTATAATTTCTGATTGTTCATTGGTTTGAAGAGAGCTCATATATATGCTGTCAAGATGTTTTGTATGTTTCCAGGTATCACTGTAAAGTCCCTGACTTGTAGTCTGAGAATTTATTGAGTTTGTCTTTGTTTGAGTGATTTCCGTTTAACCAGTTGATATGATTCAATATATGCAAATCTAACAAACAATAGAGTGTATAGTTGAGCAAGGACAATGCTAAATGCATTCAAATGCTATTTCATCTAATTCAAAATACTTGTAGGTGTTCCCAATAAAATGGTCCAGTGCAGATCCACATAGACAAGACTACAACTACATTCATGGCTCCACACATAAGCATTGACAGTACACACAAGTGATTGGAAACTGACTACAGCAGACTGTCATGTGATTTCTGAGTGCAATAATCACTACAATGTCTGAGCAGCAATCAACCAAGGAACATCTAATGCTGTAGCAGACTATTGGCTATTTGGGCAATGCAATACATATCATATTTTGAACATCACTCTTACAATATTTCATTCCCAGGTTGACATATGATTTCACAAGCTCACCCAATACTAGAACGGAGTCCAAAAGATGCAGAGCTGATAAAGGACTGAAGGACTCATACAATGTCAGATTGCAGCAAATAAGAAGTTATTCTATCTCCAATGCTCAAAAGACTTGCTGCCTAATGCACAGAAACTACACAAGGCTGTAACAGCAGTTTTGATTGAGTTTATATTAACTGCAGTTTACAATAAACATTCTCAAAATAAACAGTATGTTCTTAGACTCCCAACGAAGCATTCAAATGAACTTACAAGCACAACAATGCCCAGATATGGTGAATAGAATGTCTCAGACCTGGTTGTAGCTCGTCCTCAACCTGAAAGTGATGGAGTCGGTCTCATAATCACCTTGTAAACACTACCAGCAGCTGCAATGTCTTCTTAGTAGTCGAATCTCTTATATATAGGTGTGCTTTGCCTTATAAACTCCAAACGCACTTTCCAAAGGTCTCCAACATCAACCACGTCCCTGCTGTATGAGAAGAGAATGGTCTCTTCCTTTTGCAAACACGTTTTTACTCACAGCTCACCCAAATACTCAAAAACGTGACTCAATCTGTGTTCTTATGTGGGATTTATCAGTGTCTAGAGTAAATGCATAATACTACTGTAGCGCCGTCACTGTTCATCGTCACTATTCACGCACTGTAGCGCCGTCACTGTTCATCGATACTATTTGCGCACTGTAGCGCCGTCACTGTTCAGCGTTACTATTCATGCACTGTAGCGAAATCACTGTAGCAACAAAAATTTGATCTCAAGCTGAAAATTGAATTCTTCAAATTCTGGAAATGAACTCTTCAAAATCTGATTTCATTTTCTTTAATCTCTTTCAAAATTTCGACTCAAGAGGGCTGAGAATGAATGCTACCAAAATGCATATATTTTCCTTTCAAGACCTTCAACTATGCCACGCTAGGAGTGATGTTCCACACTCGAAACAATGGCTGCTAGGGTTTTTCAAACCCAAAGACCAGGAAGCTCGAGCTTTCACATGAAAAAAAAGTTCATTTTCAAAAAGTGCGAATCCTTTCCTTCTTCTTTCTTTTGTATTTCCATTCCAAATTACAAGTGACCCTCTTCTTATTTTTTTATTAAGAAATGCTATTAATAATTCATAAGACACTTTATGATTTTTCACCCTTCAAAATATAAGTGACTTTTACAAGGTAATATTTTAAATATTTTACTAAGTCACTTAATAACTTGATTTATTAATTATTTAATATCCCTCTTTTGAAAATAATTTAAGAGTTAGGGAATATTAAATAATTGAGTCATTTTGTCCAATTTTTGGGGACATTACATACTTCAAGAAAATGGCAAAAGATTTCACCAAAAGCTTGACATAATGAGACTAATATTAGTTTTGCAACTCCACTTGATGAAGAGAAGTTCTTTTTCAAGGGCTATAATACTATGCAACACTTGGAGTTAGGTAGATCTTTCCCACAAGATTTAAGAATAAAAATACCTCAAATTATGGAAAAGTTGAATGTGGAAATAAAATGAGAAAGGGGCTCATATAGGCATGACACAAACATGGATATATGAAAAATGATCCCTTAAGAAGAGGATTTTGCCTCTTTTTGAAGACACTTGAGAAAGAAAATTCAATGCGAAAAAACTTTTTAGACATGATCAACCATGGTATTAGCCATAAACCTTAGAATATAATACCTGCATAAGGATATGAATCAATATTAAGTGACCTACAATAATATAAATTAATGATGAAAGACATACAACAACAATGCTGCATTCCAAAACGAATGTTATATTTTTCATTGAGACAATATTGTTTAAGAAATGACAATATTATTTAAGCAAGACAAAAGAATGAATCCATAAAAACCACTCAACTACAAAACAGAGAGAAAGGAAGGCCATTGCAACAGATCAGCAAAGAAACAGATGCATTCAATCATCATGATGCACAGAGGGGAAATCATTGGCCATGTTTCTTGGCTAAATGTGTGCCCTCGTTGAGCTGGCATTAGTGACAACACAAAAACAACTGCCATTTTTACTTCCCTAGTAACTGCCACCAATTCTAAGGACACATACTTTTGGATTATTTCACCTTGGTGGTGAATATCGACTTAATCCTTATATTCCATTCATGCCAGAATAGTAAAATCAGCAAGACCTACAGTAATGTTCTCTATCAGTTCTTCTTTGGCATGGATATGAACTCAAGCAGAACAAAAATTTCTAGCCTCTTGGACTTCCAATTTAACATTGCTTTTTAGGATTTTTGGAAAATATATGATTCTTTTGGTATTTTTTTGCTTAATGGAATAACTGAAACAAACTGCAAATAAGTACTAAAGCTATGCTATCAAACCCTGAGCTAAATTTGCATTAATTTGTATAGGAGTTTGAATTAAATGCCTATGAAACCCTACACAGCAAACTAAAATCAGGAAGATATTAACCAACCCTAGCTGTTATGCAAAGTGCAGGTTGCAGCAGTACAAAGAACAGAATTTATGAGTATAACAGCAGATAAATGCTAGACTAATATGCATTTTCATAATTGAGAGTACTCTAAATTCCTAACCCTAACAGCAGCAAGCATGAAGGATATGTTAGCCTCAATTAATAGATGATGCTAACTGCTGAATTATAATCCAGAGCCCAATAAACAGTCAGCATATAACTCAAACCCAAACAGTCAGTGCAGCATTATTGCAATATTCGTCAATAATAAATACTGGGTTACGAAGAATATTTATATAAATATGAGTTTGGACTAAGATTGCAACAGCCAACATCAAATAATGAACAGCATTCAGAATTAATGTGTGAAGTGTGGCGCTAGACAGCAGAACCAATAATTAAGAAAAAATAAATAATTAGTTTGTAAATCAGACAAGTTGTTAGGCGCTGAGCAGCTGTATTATTCACAAGAAAATACGCACATGAAATTCCTGACCAGATTGTGGAGGCTGGGGAAGAATTCGCCCTTGACAAATTGGTGCAGCCAATAACCCTACAATTGCCCTACAATGCTGATTCAGTTTGGTGCAGCAGAAGACAATATAAATTCAACAAGTTTTTCCTACAATTTGCAACCTGCAGATAAAGAAGAATTGAGGGTTTTTGTCCCTAATTCAAAATGACCCCAAGAGGGTTTTCACCCTCTGGGTTCTGCCAACAACCAAGGGATTTCATTGATTTGAAAATTTGTTCGAAAATAATTGCATAATGGATGCCAAAGGAGGGCACTAGCCTTTACCATTACAGGCATTACAATTTGGGCCCCAAAATTGATTTTCCTCCAAAAATAAAAATAAATAAAAAAAGTACTTTTTAATAATTAAATACATAAGCCAAAAAGGTCTCATTTAGACGGCTTTACAAAGTACAGTAAACTTACCCAAATAAAGCAATAATTGGGCCCCAAAAAGTGACCAAGGCCATCAATCTTGAGAAGGGGACATGACATCCAACCAATTGTCGTTGATACTAGAATCGTTACCCTCCTCTTCTTTGGGGACAATATATGTTAGGATAAATATTTGGACGGTGTTTGGAGAGAACACAAGAATAAAATGGTTAAGACTTAATCCTTATCTCCAAGTGCCCCATGGAATTACATAGGGACAAGCTTTGATCCATGCATTGCTATAAGTTTGAACCTCAATGTGTTCCCATGGATAGTCCAAGGTGTCCAGGATACTATGGAAATGGAGCATGGGCTTAATAAATGAGACTCATTCCTGCCCTCTTTTAACACTTCATGCATTGTGTGAGAATAACCTGTCATAATTCATGAATATCAATATTGTATGCCTACCTCCAGAAACCCAGAATCTAATCAGGTTTGATTCTTTGGTAGAAATCAGTCAACCCAATTTGCAAAACCTATTTTCTTGTGAATGTACTGGGAAGTGAAGTTACCTTGAGGTGAAAGTTCCAAGCGGAAAAACTACGTTGATGTCTTTACAGCTATACAAATTATAGACTGTCTGTCAAATTTGCATCCACTAGCTTGACTTACAGACATAAACACTGCTTTCTAATCGAAAATACAGCAGTTGATTAGATATTAAAAATTAAGAATCAATAAAAGAATGCCTTCTCATTTTATCTATTAATTTTGTATCATATTCTAGCACTTCAAGGTTTAATAAATATAAGGGTATGGTAAACACATAATATGTAAACACATTAACAAGTCTACTTATGAACATCATCCTATCTATCTTATCACTATTCTGTTCCCTAAGTTAGATAATTGTGTCAAAAGGATTTGCAAATTGGAAGCAGTTAGTGTTGCTGCATTGGCATTCACATATTTTACAATTCATGGATGGCCTTGATTTTAGCAATAGCTTTATCTACCAGCAAAATTGGCTCGTCATATAATATTGCCGGATTATCAATCTTGGATGCAATACTAGATTTCCCAAGAAATGCTCTAAAAGTGTCAGCTACTGAATATGAAAGTGATTTCAAGTTATAACCACCTTCAAGAAAAAAAATGCATCGTCCTCCACAAAGTTCTTGTGCTAATTGCTTAATGGATAAAGCAAGCTTATAGTAGGTGCCAGTTGTAAATTGAAAACCACCCAAAGGATCCAAAACATGCGCATCATATCTGCAAGGTGCAAAATAAACAAAAGTATAAGAAGACCATTATAACCTTGAATGGAGAAAGAAAGTATCAATTAGAGCAACTATTCTATGGGTTAAAACACTGACATGTTCGAGTCAATTCTATCTTTTTTGTTGTAATAGAAGGAAAGAGGTAGAGCAATACATAGAAGAGCTAAAACTTTGAACTTAGTGCTGTTGCCTCTACAAAAACTCTGGAAATAACTTTTTAAGGTCTGAAACCTTCTTTCAATATGTTTGTAGTTTTATCATATTATCCATTGCAATAACAGTATTTATGTGACTAATATGGCCTATTATCTCTCAAACATAGCCTTCAATATTGGCAGAGAAGGGTGTTGAATTATGCAATATGCATATTCTGGGCATATGTGGACAGGAAGGTTCAAGTTTTCTCCTCAACATGCTGATCAGGTAAAAAACTAAGGGTACAAAATTTGAACAATATGCCAAACTGCCATCTCAATTGGCTGTGACCTTAAAAACAACGTTTACATTTTTAATAGGTAAGTTGTTCAATCTAGTTAGTTATTCAATATTTGGATTGTTAAGGATTTGGTACAGATCTCAAGGTTTCCTTTGTGCTTGGAAACTGACGTGCCTCCAACAACAAGCACTAGTAGTTCAGGCTCAAGCCAGCTCAAGCAAAATCCCTAGCAACTCCACCGAACATGTATAAGCCCCTTTGTCAAACCACTGCAGCAGCTGTGAGTGATAAACATGTCATATCCCTGCCATAAACCATAATCGCAGCCTGTCTTGAAATCGTGGGTCAAAGAAATAAGAAGTGGTAACTAAAAGGAAAAAAATATATAAATAGTAACTCTTCAAAGGGGGTTCGATGGGGTCTATGCAGCTATTCTGCAATAGAAAAATAAATTAATAAATCTAAAGGCAGCACCTTATCTTGGAAAGAAGAAACAGTTAACAAAAAATAAATAAAAATAAATAATAAGTAATCAAGGGCAGCACTTCATATTGGAAAAGGCATGACTCTTGACAAGGGTATGATTGGTGAAGAGGTGTGACTTCCCCGCCACCGACCCCTCAAGTAGGGGATATATAAGAGAGGTAAAATCATTTGAAGGAGGAATCAATTGGGATCAAACAAGCAGATTGGAAAATAAAGAGAAATCAGAATAAGAGATCTATTGGAATATATATTATTAGGAAGAATATTATTGGGCAGTTATATATATATGTAACGACCTATCCCTTGCTTAAAATATTTTTTTTTTAATTTTACTCCAAACATATAAAGGTAACAAGTAACAAAGGCAATACAATAAAATCTTTCCTTCCTTCATTGATAAATGCATTCAAGTTACAATATATTTCCACATGAATTCCACTTTCATTGCAAATATAAATCAGAGTACAAAAGTAAAAAAATTACATACATAGCTCGAGAGCTTTTGAACAAATAGTAGTAAGACAGTCCAGGTTCCTTTCCTTTCAAATCTTGGTGCATTGGCTGCTTGCTGTGGAGGAGAAACATCACTCGGGCGCTTTTCCGCCAACCACAAACTTATAATGCGGTCCCCCGCATATTCATTATTCAATAGATGGCCCTCCCTTCGAAAGAAGAGATTGGTAGGGTATCCGTTAACGATTACCAATTGAGCATAGTGCTGTGTCCTACACAATTAGAACCTTGCTATTTCACAATCTCGAACTAGTATAAGGATCACAATGAACTGACAGTGTAGTCTCAACTAACTCACATCTATGTGGAAATCGTACATTTCACTACTTTGGCCAAAGTATTCTCATTCAGTACTTTGAATGAAGGTCATCTATCATAAACACTACTTAGGGCCGATTTGACTTCAGGCTATCTTACACGACACATAGGCTATGTCCTTCAATGGATATTCAATCATCCCAGACTACCTACAACAATCTGTCTACTTAGAAATGAAACAATCTACAAGTGTCTTATACAATTCCTCCTAATCAGGAAATCTTTATCCTAGGAGTACTTAGCTTACCTCTGTTAACCTAATAACTTAAGCTGAAAAGACCTTACTTGACTCTGCCTTCATTTCGATCCTAGTAAATATTAACTATTACCATCGTATTCTCCTTATATGGAGACCATACAAAATATGCAATTTCACACTAATATGCATTTTAAACCTCCTCATAAATTCCTTCACATAAATTCACTCCCTATGCACAATTAAATAAACTTTTCCCATAATAGTTCATTTTCCCTATAAACTAATTGCATTCAAGAAATGACCTTCAATTTTTGCACATACAACAAACATAAAGATACAGATATATTTCAATCAGAATCAAAATTGAAGATAAAGAATGTTTCATGCCTGATTATGAGCTTTCCTTCAGATGATGCAATCCCAATCTTCCTCTTAACACAAACCCTCAATGTTGACAAAATTCTTACTCAGAAATAGACTCTCAAATGATGAATATACAGCGATATTGGGATAAAATTAGAATGTGATGATAATATACTGGTATTTCCTCTGTTTTTATCACTCAGAATAAAATATGATTTCAGAACAAAGAAATTGTGGAGCAAACTCATAAATTGATAGAAAATTCGGATTTTGCAAGTGTAGTATGAAGAATGTACTGGCAACTATATATATAGAGCCAGAAACCCATCGACTTCCACTTCTACAGGCATGTAAGTTGCCAGGACTGTATTTTTGAATATTTCAAATGATAAGTGGCGGATTTCTATTCACATACTCAGCACCTCAAGAGGTGATTCGACCTCAGAATTTGCCAGCAGTTTGAAGAATAATTCAATATGCACATGATTAAAATGAAGAAATCGACATCTACAAGTATATTACCATAAATGGCGCCAACTGTGAAAATGATTCATCACATTGGAAATGGTCATGGCTATTCACAAAACACCTTATCCCTTCTCAGGCTGTGTCGCCCCTATTTCTCTGCTGCATTGATTTCTTCTTCCAGGCAAAGCACACTTCACAGGCGCGTGTATTTCCAGTGCCATTCATTTTTCACGTATTTAGCTTTTCAATAGTTTGAAAGCACATATTTTGTTTTCCAATAGTTTAAACATGAACATTTCAAGTGATAGGGAATATTTCGATTTCCCCATGTTTCAATGATTAAATTTATCAAAATGAAAATAGCCCAATTCATAAATAATCGGCTGAGAGATATTCATCGATTTTCCATAGTTTAGACTTTAATATTCACTCCAAATGATATAATCTTTTATCCACTTTAAAAGATTTATAATATCAAATTATATTTATATCGTTTAGTAACCATTTCATAATCTGATATATACATATATACATACATGTATATGTAAATTACTAGGCAATAATAACATAATATTATTTATATCCTCAGACAATAGGTAGCTGTGTATATATATATATACATGTATATACTCATATATACCTAAGTGTACACGTATGTGTATGTATACCACATCGATGCATTCGTATGAGCATATCCATTTGCCATCATACGTCTGTATCGATATGTTTATACATATGGATACATGTATATACTATATACATGTGTATACATACCCACTCAACCTATTCACTTATATCCATTCTCATTATCCTCACAATGATCGTAATATAGTAAGTCAGATATACAAATAAACATCACTCACAAAGCACAAAGAAGTAAACAAGACTCCTAAAGCCTATGGATGACTTATCAAGACCAACATAATTGACTTGGTTCTTCCCAACCTATAATGATGTGTGTATGCTCAAATGGTTCTCGTTACTGTTTACCTGACCAAGCTCCTCTCTCGGGTGATATTTCTCCTCTGCTTGGAGGAATGGTTCGCACACATGCATTCAATGACACACTAATGGGAGTCATATGTTCACAACAAAGCAGTATATATGAAACATCTTAAAAGTTAGAATAAACATTACTCTATAACTTTGCATGCATATCCATCAAGAATAACATCAATAGAACTAACATTTAAATGAGACAATCATTAAATGGTGACACATTCATATTGGTAACAAGAAACATGTTTTATTCATCACATAGATTTAGTCATTACAATCAATCGCCCTATACAATAGTAGCTATATAATCGGGGTGTAACAGTATATGTACATATACATATACATACATACATATGTATGTATATATATATATATATACAAACATGCATACATACATACATATATATATATATACACACACACATATATACATATATATGTGATCTTGCAATAGTGGTACTTGTAGAAAATTAATGATCTTCGTGAATAATCTACATGCTTCTCTTTATTATATGTGATAAGGGATTCGTATAATAATCTATTTCGAGTTTAGAGAATTGGATTGCTGTAATGTCCCCTTCTCGAGCATGATCTTTCCAGTTGACCGTTGGCCTATTCCGGAGACCCGTAGGCTACTCGGAAGGTGAAATTAGGGTTTCGTGTTTTGGAGGTTGCTATTGCTTGTGGTTGGTTGATTGAATGGCGGATTCTTTTTGGGTTTTTAGAGAGCTTCGCAGTGGTGTGTTTTTCTTGGCATTCCGAGCACCTTCAGGAATTTACTATTTTTAGTAAATTCTATTTTTAGCAGTGGTCCAGTCAGCACTAGCTCAGTCAACTTTCCTCTTCTGGCTGTTCATTGGGTAATTCTCATTTTTGGCTTAAGGGGTTCATTTTGGAGAAATAAGTTATTTTAAGTCAAAATGTTTTATTTTAAAAATACCCCTTGGCCTAGTGATATAACTTAAAAGTTGTTTTAAAGAAGGGGACTTTGAGGGGTATTTTCTCATGAAGAAAATATTTTTATATTTCTAAAGTTTATAATTGCTCAAGGGAAATTGGACGCCTACTTGGAGGAGTTTACATTTTAATTAAAAAAAAAAGAGAAGTGATTTTTATCTCTTACGGAAGGTACGCCATTTTGAAGAAGGAAGTTAAACCTAAAAACAACTTGGAATTAGGGTGCACTTTCTAGAAGCCTCTGGAGTCTTCTCTTCAGTCTATAAAAGGAGGTTCCCTCTCTTCATTTGGATTATCTTATGTCTGAAGTATTGTTATGCTGCCGGAATGGTGCTGGGACTGCTTCGAGGAATGAATGCCTCCTAGCTTGGCTCGACTTCATGCTTGAGAGATAGCATCTAGTGGAGAATTTAGTCTACTTGTGAGAGAATCTGTAATGAGGTTTGCATTGTAATGTTGTTTTGTCATTTGTAGTCAGTTTATTGCATTCCATGTCATTTTCTGGAGTTGCTGATATCAAGCAGAATTGTAGTTTTCACTCATATATTTTAAAATAAAAATATGCTGGTTATGGGTATTGTTTCATTGTGTTTCCTAGGCAAGGGCGCCCCACTTTGATAAGTTTCAGATTTTTTAGACAAAGCCTTGATTTTTAAGAAGAAAATCGCCCTTCTTAGAGGGCCGTACCATTTGGGTCTCCTTGGGAATTGTGCACAAAAAAGATAAAAGGTTTTGGGGAGGTTTTGTTGTCTAATCTTGGTCGCCATACTTCTTAGGGTGTTTTGCATTTGATTTCACTTCATTCGGGTGGGTACTGAGTGAGTTATGAGCATTTTGATTGGGTTATATGTTGCTGGTTTTACTTATTAACCTGCTGGTCTATCATATCAGATTTGAGAAATCTGCATTTTCTCATGGATTGGTGTTAGGAAGTCATTAAAGGCTTTGTGAAAGACACCTTTGTTGTTGCAGCAATTTGAAGAGCTCTAATCCTTGATCTTGCAGGCATTCTATATTTCATTGCAAGCTGAACAGTAGTACTGCCAGCATTTCTCTTAATCTTACTTTACATTCTGAAGTTGCATTTGTATTTCTTTATATCTCCGCCATATGGTCGCCTCATTTCCATTCTGGAATTGGGTAGCACATACTTGGTGTTGAGTTTACTTTCAGCATATTAGTGGTAGGGATCCTCTGACCACATGCTCGTCGTTCTCCGACGCATTCTTGGTTAGAGTTCTTTGTATCAACATTTCAATTAAGACCCTCTGACCATATGCTCGTCGTCATCCGGCGCATTCTTGGTTAGAGTTCCTATTCAGCATTGCATTGAGATCCTCTGACCATATGTTCACACCTTGCCCAACTTAGGATCCTGGTGTACATTCTTGGTTAGAGTTGAATTCCGCATCGTTTGGTTTAAGTGCTAACCCTAACGATTGTGTATTGCTCTGCTTATTGTAATTGAAAAATTGAAAAAAAATTGGCTCGGAATATTTCAATTGCAAATAGGGAGGCAGATCAACCCTCCGAGTTTACAAGAGGTGAAGGAAGATCGGCCTTCATGCTCTTATGAAGTACGTCACCACGAGATGGAATGGAAGACTGACCTTCCATGCTCGTGGCTAGGGGGTGGAATGGAAGACCAGCCTTCCATGCCCTTGGGCTTGATCAAGGGGGACGACTAGCCTCCAAAGTGAATTGAGGGATGGAAGGGCGACCCACCTTCATGCTCTCGCAATACAAGAGAGACCAACCTTGAGATTGGGGTTTGCAAGTATTTCAACGAATTCCTAATAATATTATTATGGGAATCCACATTGGAAAGGCTATTGCATTAATTAGATTTTGATGTGACTAATGCACATAGATATCATGATGTTTACTAATGATTAGTAATATATATATGTTATGGCTTATGAATTAATGTCAATTCCTTGTGACTAATATTGTGTGCAGGACCTAAACCAAGACTTATCTTATAAAGGATGATTTAATTGGTAATTTCATTATTCTTAAATATATTGCATTTCTTATTTTGATTGGAATTGTGGTTTTAAGGCAAAATATAGAGATATCCCAACAGGGGACATTACAAAACAACCCTCTAAAACATTGTTGTAGGACCCTAACATGTCAACCCAAGTGGCATGGCTTTTGGGTTTCTTTATAGTTTTGTTTCACAATCTATACAAAGTCTCTCGACTCCGTGAAAAATGGATCTCATATGCTTAGTGCAGATCAAATGGGTGTGTTCTTTCTCTTGCTTTCTGCATCAATGCATTACTTTCATTTGCTTTTTCTTTACAAGTCATAAGTCAGTCCACATGAGGAGTGTCCTGTAATATTTTCCTCCACAAGTATATCAGCTCTTGCTTAATAAAAATGAAAGCCTTTTGTTGCACACTTGTACTGGACAAATGTTGGCCTAAATTCTAGAGTAACACATGCGATTCATCATATGAAATTTTTTGTTGGGTAAGTCTGAAGTGCCTGCAATTTGAAAGTACTTTGCAATCTTGGTATGGACCATAAAATCTTGATGGAAGCAATCACGGGATTCAGCATATAAAAGAGAACTGCTTACATGTAATTTGACATATACAAGAGAAAATTGACGTGGCCTCTTTGTATAATTCTTTTTAAAGAATGCATGTTATGTTACATCAAAGAGAGATAGTTACAACTGAAAAACAAGGAAGATCTCTGCCTATCCCTAGGATCTTTACCCATGCTTACTTGGGGATTCACTTCAGTGGTAATTCTTTCCCCAATATCGTATTTCTAATGCACAACTAAATTATAGACATTCTTCCCTAAATACTATGAATAGGAAGTGATTCAATCTCAAATTTCAAGACATAAATCACTTCTGTCAGATTTTCTTACTATTCCACATCCACATTGCTGTATATTTGAGATTTTTGGAGTCTAGTTTGTCATGTCCCGTTTAGCCAACGCTTTGTTTGCTTCGAGTTAGCCTATAATTTCGATCCTCGTGGGGTGACGGTGTCTGGAAGGATCATCGGGCGATTCGGTGTTTGGTAGCTCCGGTTCTTGGTTATTGTCGGGTTGGGCCTTGTGAAGTCTTCCAGATACTTTTTGAGAACTTTCTATTTTTAGAAAGTTAGGTTGAGCTGCTATTTCGAGCAGGGCACCTGGTTCAGCCATTCAGCTCAGAATCGACCCAGTTCAGCAGTTGGTTGATTTGACGGAGAAATAAGGAGTAATTAATGAGTTATTAAATATTTAATAATTTGACTTTATATTAAAGTCACTTTATTGAAGTATTTAAATATTTAATTAATTTGGCCTGTTATAAAGTATTTAATATACTTTATAATAAAGTATTAATTTTTGATTTAATGAATATTTATTATTCATTAAAATAAGCGCCAATTATTAAATAGATTTCTCCTAAGTCTTGAAAAGACGAATTTAATCATTTTATTAAATGATTATTTAAAAAGAGCATTGGGTCGAATTTTATTGAAGAGGATATATATTTTGCAGTCAAGACAAATCGAACCATGATGAAATGTTATTCTAATTTGTCTTTTGCTCTGAGCATTGGAGTTTGCAAACCTTAGGGTTTCTGGCAGACGATCGTTTCTGGAGAACGAAAACTCTTCAGAGATCAGGCAGACTGAGGCTGTGAAATATCAGTTGAAGCTGGCACTTGGTGATTTCATCCAGAGATCACAGTTTGAGATTATTGAGTTATTTTAGCAGAGATTCACAGAGAACTTCATCTGGCAGTGAAGGCGTATTTTTCAGAGATTATTCATTAGAGACTGGGCACAAATTCCAAAGGCCGTACTACATTTAATGCTGCTGCAGACAGGCCGTACTTTTCTGTACCTTTCTTGGCCGTACTATCTCACCTTCAGAGAAACGCATGTGTTCATCAGTGTCTGGTGATTCTAACTTGGGCGCTTGGGATTGCTAAAGAATTTGCAGTGTCTTTGGGAGCTTGGAGAAGCCTTCTTATTTCTGGCCGTACCTTCTTTATCTGCTGCAGCCGCCATTAAAAGAAGAAAACCAGGTTTTGATTTAATAAATTTATATTCCCTTCATATATTGTATTTGCCATTTGTAAACTTTCTGGAAGTGAAATAAATTGGTGCGCCTATCTTTCCTGAGCATTTTCAAAGCTTATTTGGATGCTATTTATTTATTATGAATTTATTAGCATTTTATAAGGGAAATCGCAGTTTTCATGATTAATGTCAAAAACCATCAAAAACAAAAAAAAAAATTGCAAAATATAAAAATATCGATAGGGTTTGAAGAACCATCGGGGTTCTGACATAGTTTCTGTCTCAATTTTGCATGGCTATGAAGTTTTCTTGCAATTCACATTTTGTGCTTAGCAATTATCATGAGGGTTGAGGGTAAATATGATGTATGACACCTCAATTCTTATATAATCTATACAACATCCTGATCAATGAAGCTGTAAGAGATTATGCATCTTGCCAACAATGGGTAGTTTAAGGCCTCAGGCCACTTAATATCACTCAAGTTTCCTACAATAATTGACGAATTGTATAGCACAATTTTTTTTTTTAGTTTGGTTATGCAATGGGTATCCTAAGTTAGATCCAAGTTAACTTTATTTAAAGTTCATTATGCTTTAACTAGTTATAAAATTTCAATCATAAACATTTGAAAGCTATGAAAAAAGTGGCAATAATTTGGGTGAACAAGGAATCATGGCACCCCACCTCTGCATTCAATGCAGATATGTTGGCATTAAATGATGTCCTTCCCCATTTGTTTTTTCTTTTATGCCAAGCCTGTGGCATTTTTGCCTCATTCTTTTTCAAGCTTCTTGTGGAACCCAAGCTTTCCCATTTTGATTTTGGATGCCTCAATAATTTTCATGGAATTTTAAGGTCCAGCTCACTGGTAAATGGCCTCTTTTTGTTTCCAAACATGCTATTTTCATTGTCAATTCTGTTTATTGTTTTTAGAGGCATGTTGAATGATTTTCTACCTCTGCAATTTTTTTCTCAAGCCTAGAGGCATCATGGAATCTTTATTATAGTAATAGGACTTGATGAGTATTTAGTGAGTCAGGAGCCAAACCAGTTACCATGAACCTACAGACCTGGCTCAGACATGGCCTCCAAACTCTTTGATTCAGAAAATATAAAAAGCAAAACCATAAAACCGAAAAATGGAAAGCCATTAACAATTTTTCAATTTATTTGTGCATGTTTTTGTGTGTATTTAAACATATATACATGCTCAAACTTGGTGAGTATTTATTTAGTTAGTCACGAGCCAAGCTGGTTACCATGTATCTATAGACCCAACTCAGACTTGGGTGAGTTTGTGTCGGACTTGCAACTTTGCAAAAATATGTGGTTTCACCAAACTCTCTAATTCAGCTAAAATTGTACGACGCTCTTTGGGCTGACAGAATCACTCTCAAGAGAGCTATTGGCACTTCCCCTTTTACTATTTTATATGGCATGGAGGCTGTGTTACCCAACACACTGGAGTTGTCCGCTTTGCAGCTGGCATCCGCGGTGGAAGATGAGGAATTCAAATATCCGATTGAGAAACGTATCCTGTGCCTGATGAAACTATAGGAGGAAAGGGTGGAGGTAGTGTTGATGCGTGTTTTGTGACACACCAAACATCAGAATAAAATTCCCAAAGACACCCTATCCTCTCTTGAAAAACCACCGCGTATGCTAAGATTGTGAGAAGATCATATGGCGATTCCAAGGTTCCTTATGTCAAGTATTGACGTGTGGATAAGCTCAATGGTCGTTGTGATATGCTGGTAATACAAAGGGACTTATGCTAGGCTTGTTCAATTCACCATGAAGATCTAGACAATGAAGCTCTACTGTTTGGGTCTTGGATCAAACAAACTGAAAAAGGAGACAAGGGTTTAAAAGTTCTAATCTACTTCCTAAGAATTCAAGAGACGGTATTAACTTGGTGAAACCAATAACCACGCTTTGTTTCGCCACACTCAACAACAACTACACAAAGTGGGTGCAATCTTCAAGGGAGTGTGCTTATGATTTTCACGTCAAGAATAACTACCATCAAATTGAACAATATTTATCCAGACAGAAGTTAAGCATCCACGAAGTAAGCTCAGGCTAACTTTACGCATTGAACGAAAATCATCCATTCAAAGAAAGTATGAGCAAAAGTTTCACCATAAAACAATACTTATCAGATCTTGCATTCGTCTAACATACATGAAATAAAATCTAAACTACGATGAGGGATGAGAACCATGCCAACTCCAAAATAAGAGAAGTAATCACCATCAATTTGAACAATGCATTACTTATTACTTTGGTAGTCGTATGCCACAATTTACTTATCTCAACATGTTTTGCAACATGCTCCCATGCTTTACAAATGAGGAGTGAGCTCAATTTACACGCTCCTTGATTACAATTCAATGGCCAAGATTGATTTAGAATCAATGACCGAGATTACAAAATAAAACCCTAATTAGGGCTTGCATAACTAACTCCTTCTCGACCAATGAGAAAATTACATTCGAAGACACTTGCCAACAATAAAACAGAAAATTGTTGCATGTTGATTTGGAACAATTTGATTGGTTGGAAGATGATGAGGTGCCACCTCAGCGTGTTGGATGTCTTCCTTGGCCACTTTGTTGTTCTTCCACGTGCTTGCCTTAGAATATCCTTCCTTGCCGACGACTCTATCCTTTGCGCTTGTTTCTTCCTAGCTTTGATCTTGGATCTCCTTCGAGATTTTGATTTCCTCTTCTCACTTGCACTTGAGGTCTGGAAGTCTCCCCTTGGTGCAGATGTCTGGACTTGAAGTTATTTTCTTTCCTGGTTGCTTCAATAGGTCTGGGATGGTAGATGAAATCCCCCCAAGATGCCCGGATATTCTTTCAAGTGCCTTGAATTTGCACCGCTGGTGGTAACTAGTGCTCGAGTGAGCTCGGTCCCACAAAGTCCGAAGACCTCCTGCGTGGTGACTCAAGAACTCCATCATTCTGCCGCCGCCAGATGCCCGAAAGCAACCCATGAAGTCTCCGGGCCTCGCTAAAAGAATACCGCTACTGCGGTAGCCGCGGTAGGTTGTGGACGTGGAAAGCAGCGGGCATACTGTAGTTTCCATCCAATAACTACGTATATATGCAACTCTTTGGGCTCTTTAAAGTGTCTCGTGACAAAGTCCATCGACAGTACCCCACCTCGCCGAACTCGGAAGCGGCCGCAATAAACCTGCCGGGTACGTGTTCTCCTGCTTGTTCTGCTGACAAACAGGGCACTCACGCACGTACTGAAGAACATCAGCCTTGAGTCCTCTCCAGGTGAATCTCTCCCGAATCTGTCTGTAGGTCTTGAAGTACCCGGGATGTCCTGCAGTCGGTACATCATGAAACGCTCGCATGATTATGTTCTTCACCTCTGAACCTGGGATCAAATATATCCTGTTCTTGTAAATGATCAAGTCATTCACAAGTGTATACCTGGTATCAACTGACGATCCCTCAACAATGCTGGAAGCCCAAGTGTCCTTGGCATACTCTGCCACTATCATATGCCTCCAGTCCTCTGATATATGAACCATAGAGCTCAAATATGGCCTGCGTGAAAGTGCATCTGCTACAACATTCTGCGTCCCTTTGATATACGAGATATCAAAGTCATATGCCTGCAATTTACTGACCCACTTCTGCTGACGATCATTGAGATCTCGATGCCCTAAGAAGTGTCTCAAACTGTTATGATCAGTTTTAATGCAAAATTTGCTGCCAACAAGATACTGTCTAAATTTTGCTAAGGCATGCATAATAGCAAGCATCTCCTTATCATAAATGCTGTAAAGTCGTTCTGGCCCCCTGAGCTTTCGGCTCTCATACACAACCGGGTGCTTGTCCTACATAAGCACCGCACCAATGCCCTCACCTGATGCATCGCACTGAAGCTCGAAAGGCTTCGTAAACTCTGGTAGTGCCAATACAGGGCATGTGGTCATCAACTCCTTAAACTTCATAAAGCACTCCTGTGCCTCCGGAGTCCAAATAAATGC